>VALG01016612.1:0-17843 GCA_009835305.1 Ipomoea purpurea | reverse complement strand
ATTCTTAGCTGTTGGTCAATGGAGTTAATTTAGAGGGTATAACTAGTGATAACATTAGTATTGTAGGAAGGTATTTGGTAAATTAACTGTTAACTGTTTGGCATAATTTTTTTTCTCAAAAAGCTAAATGAAAAAACTGCTTTGAATTTTAGTTTGAACGTTTTTGAATTTTAGTATTCTAGAGTTGATTTTTAATCAAATCAAACAATTAATTGTGGTTAAATAAATCAAAATTGACTAATATACTAATATTTTACCAAACAGGGCCAATATCTTCTTCTTCTTTTCCCCCTCAAATCCCTACTTCAAAGCATCCCTTTTATTCCCTCAATCAGGTCATTTTTACTTATTTTTCTCTAATAATTAACTTAAAAAAAAAAAAAAAAAACTATACAGTACAAAAGCTTCTTATATACATTATAGTCATATAAAGAAAAATAAAACAATGTTAATACTCCAAATGTATAAGTTATAATCTAGAAATAAAAATTGTACATAGAACCTTCTTCTCATTTTAGGAAAAACAATCAAGATTAAAAAACAAGTTTTCAAAATATCCTTTAAAAAGATCCCATATCTCGCCACCCATGTTATCTTATCTAAATGGTTTTTCAAAGATCAATAATTTTTCATGAAAATCAAATCATAATAGAATGAAATACAGAATTTACACTAAATCTAGAGGGTGCACATAAATCCAGGGCAGCCATTGACTAATTTAAGCTCAACTTAATTTGCGGATCCAATTAAGTTGTGAGCTTATTGGAATGCTACAGCTGTGATAGTTTTTTTTAGTTTTTTTTTAATCACAAGATAGTTCGAGTCTTTCTCTGTCTGTAAAAAATTATGTTGTGCATACAGATGCCAAAACAACGTCGTTTTGCATCAAAATGTGCATCCTACTTTAAAAAAAAAAAAAAATCAGTTTCGATTCCTGGCAACAACATTATGTTATTCATTTTTTAGTTCATTCATTCTGAATTTTTAGTTATGAAATTCTGGATGTGTAGTTATGCAATTCTGGATGTGTAGTTATGAAGTTATGGATGGTGTAGTTATGCAATTCTGGATTTATAGTTATGAAGTTATGGATGTGTACTTATGCAATTCTATATGTATAGTTATGAAGTTATGGATGTGTAGTTATGTAATTCTGGATGTATAGTTACGAATTATGGATGTGTAGTTATGAAATTCTGAATTTTTTTTTTTAAATTAGACGTCAAAACGACGTCGTTTTTGCATCCGATGGTGCATACGGATGCACAACATAATGATTGTCTGTCCGTTTAACAGTTTAGGTCCACTCGACTAATCTTGCTTTTGGAGACACGGGACTTGGTCCGAGCAGGGAATCTTCATTTGTGATTTGTGAGAGTCAATCATCTCAGAATTTTACTCCACAAAGAGAACTCATTTGCCTCTTGAGCTATCCGCTGACTTAGCTGTGATTGGTTATAGAAGCTGCGCTAGAACTGCAAGTCTGCAATACATAAAGATGAGAATCATAATATCCAACTACAATAATTATGACATGGATGCCTAGGAATATCTATAGTCACAGAGATAACAGGTAGCTAGTGCATGTATATATGACAAAATATGGAGAGACAAGAAGTTGGGCCAATCAACTAATAATTTGGGATCCAAGACAAGAAAAGGGCACACACATCCAAAATTTCCCTGATAACTAGACAAAGACTAGACCTCATAGTGATAACAAGAGAAGGGACAGAATGAAGTACCAATAACCATTATTCATCAAAAAACACATATGGATCTACCATTAAATTTCAATTATTCATATCAACTCCACGCACATGCCGCCTCAATCATGTATTACTAGCCTGGCGGATTTAGAAATCTTTGTCCGAAGATAAAAGATTAATTAAAAATTAATGACATATTTTTTTTTAAAATAAAATGTTACAAATAGAAAATTCAATTAGAGTTAACAATCTCAATATAATATAAATTCGTATTGTATGATTTGAACCCCTAACATTTAAAGAAAAATAGATATCTTACCATCTAAACTAACACATTCTTTAGTTAAATTTATGTAAATTTAGTATTTATAAGTTAACTATGTATATACAAGGAACCTATACATATAATATATATAAATGTGACAGGGTGGAGAGTGGGGGCAGATGCCTCCACTGCCCTCATTGTGGCTCCGCCACTGATTTCTAGGAATGAGAATTTCAATCCATCTTGAATATTCACTCTGTATAAATTGAATATTTAAAATAATAGTGGGTGGTGGATTAAGGTTATTTTTAAAAAATAAATAAATAAATTTACCGTGAGTCAAGTTAAATGCAGGTTTAAAATACAAAACTTGTATAGAATTCAACCTGACCCGCTATGTGTGTGTGCGCGCGTATCAAATGAGAATATGACCATCCTGTAAAAAATGATGATTGATCTTAGCTACCCATCATGATTCATCAATATATGATTGAGGGATTCTAAAAAATATGTGGTCAATTTTATAATTATTAAAATTTTAAATTTTCAATATTTATAAAAAGAACCACACTTTTTTTTATATTTTCCAATAAATAGATGAATCAGATTAGTCCTCACCTTTTACGTGGGAGCACGCGCGCGCGCGCACACACACACACACACACACACACACACACCACACACACACCACACACACACACACATATATATATATATATATATAGTAGTAAAATAAATACTAGTATGTAATTAATTTTAAAAGTTTCTATAACTCTAGTTAATTTTAAATGATTTTAATTTAAATTAATAAGTTTATTTGAAAAACTTTAACAATTTAGTTATTATATTTAAATAATTTTATTATTTTATGTGTTAATATAACTAACGAATTTCATTATTTTTAATTATTATTATTATTTGAAGTTTTTAATAAGATAATTAAGGTGAGCGCTCGTAGTAGACGCATCTGGTGGAGCGGGGGTAAATTTTGAAAAAAATTACTCATTGTGAGTAAAGGTCAGGGTAGGAGTAGGAGTTAGAGGGGTGGAAAAATATACATATTGGCACCCGTATGTATTACCTTCTAGTTGGGTGTAAAAAATTCCTTTGTGCATTTGAAAGGCTCTTTAAGAACAAGGGCAATAGGGGTTTTTGTTGGGTATATAGGGGTCATTTCTTCTCTTTTTTTTTCTTCCTTTTTGGACTAAGAAAATATCGCAAAAATTAAAACTCAAACAATTGGGATGCTTAAGTAGCCTTTGTCTCATAGAAAATGATGTGGGTTGAACTAGCTAGTATAAATACAATTCAACTTTATACGGATGCAAAAACGACGTCGTTTTGCATCAAAATGTGCGTCCTATTTAAAAAAAATCAGTTCGATTCCCAGCAATAACATTATGTTATTCATTTTTTAGTTCATTCATTCTGGATTTTTTGTTATGAAATTCTGGATGTATAGTTATGCAATTTTGGATGTATAGTTATGCAATTCTGGATGTGTAGTTATGAAGTTCTGGATGTGTAGTTATGCAATTCTGAATTTATAATTATGAAGTTATGGATGTGTATTATGCAAATGTGGATGTATAGTTATGAAGTTATGAATGTGTAGTTATGCAATCTGGATGTATAGTTATGAAAGTTATGAATGTGTAGTTATGCAATTCCGGATTTATACTTATGAAATTATGGATGTGTAGTTATTAATTCTGGATGTATAGTGATGAAATTACGAATGCAATGAAATTATGGATGTATAGTTATGCAATTCTGATTTTTTTTTTTTTATAAAGTTAGACATCAAAACGACGTCGTTTTGTATCCGATGCACCATGCATGGTGCATACGGATGCACAGCATAACAATTGAGTGTTAGCCTAGTAATCCATGTGAGTTTGGGCAAATATGCTGTGCATCGGTATGCACCAAGCCATGGTGCATACAAATGCAAAAACGACGTCGTTTTAATAAAACGCGTCTCCCCTTAAAAAAAATCAAGTTCGAAACTATAATTCCATAATCGATGACTATATCCATAATCGATGAACTATATTTCCATAATTGATGAACTAAATCCATAATCTAATCTATGAACTAAAAATATTCAGAAATAATGAACTAAAATTCCAGAATCTATGAACTAAAATTTCAGAATCGATGAACTAATATTCCAGAATCGATGAACTATATTTCCATTAATCGATGAACTATAATTCCATAATCCATGAACTAAAATTCCAAATGAATGAACAAATAATGCTGTCACTAGAATCGAACCTGAATTTTTTTTTAAATGAGAGACGCGTGTTTAATAAAACGACGTCGTTTTTGCATCTGTATGCACCATGCATGGTGCATACAGATGCACAGCATAACTATTCGTGAGTTTGAGTCAACTAACACGACAGACCCATTTGACATCATCACTTCATAAAAAGTAAAAAAAAAAAAAAAAAATTGTTTTGGGACAAGATAAACATACTTCATTCACGTGGTGCATGTTAAGATCGAACAATTATATATCACAAACTCATTATACTTGATTTGAATGCATGGATGTTATTAATTACTATAACTCATTAAATTTGAAATAAATGTTATGAAACACAAAATGTTATCGAAGTTCAAAACTATTTAAAAAGCTAGAGATCAGATATAATATAATAAATTATATAAGTATAATACTATTGTATGATGTATGATAGAAAAAGATGGAGGGAATATATATAAAGTATTTGTCATGACCTTGGCCATGCATATAAAGTAGTTTGACAATATGACCTTAAAGGAAGGGAACTGATCACTCTCATGTGGCTATAGAGACAATGTCCTGATCCCCAGCAACCCATCCAAAATTTAAACATAAAAAATCTCACACACTATATTAACTGCACCCTCCATTCTCATCCACCCTCTCTATCTATCTCTACCTTTTTCCATTTTTATTGCTTTCTCCGTTTATGGAAACTAATCGCAGTAGCAGCAGCACTGAAATTCATGCAACCTCACCATCAGCCCATCACCACCGCCCCCATACCCCCCACCGCCGCCATGACATTCTTTCTCCGACCACCATTCTTCTCATAGTCATTCCCCTCATCATCATCATCCTCCTCGTTGCAATTCTCCTTCTGATTCTAATGCTCCGCCGTCTGCAATCTGCCAAAGGCGGCGACGGCGGCAGAAATGGGGAGACTAATGGCGTCGTTAACAACCGGAACTGCCTCTTCATTTCCCATAGCACCATTAACATCAAGTCCAGCCCAGGTATGTAATAACACACTGCTGGAAATTATGAAATTTCCGACCACTTAAATCAAGTCGAAAGCCTTGTTCCGGACCACTTTTAGTATCCGGAAAAACTTTTGTTGCTATTTCTGACCACTTTTTGCTTTCAATCTGATTTAAGATCACTTTTAAGTGGTCGAAAATTCTATAATTTCCAGCACTGACATCACAGGTCCAAAAAATATATATAATTCATCACTTTCTAGTGTAGTAATAATATGTTTGAATATATATTAGGAGATGGGAGTGGTGGGTGCCTATATGGAAGCAGTGTGGGGCGTGAACCGCAGGCTAAAGTGAGAGGGATACAAGTGTTGACATACAAGGAGCTAGAGGCGGCTACTGAGAAGTTCAAGGAGGCAAATGTTATAGGAAATGGAGGGTATGGGGCGGTGTACAGAGGGGTCCTCAGAGATGGGACTGTGGCTGCGATTAAGGTTTGCAGAGGGAAGGCAAGCAATGGGAACGCGCTTTCCGCCAAGAGGTAATAACTAGCTACTTCATTTATTGCCTCCCATCTTTATCTCTTTTCACAATCCTTTCCACAAAAGACAATTCCCTAGCCTCAAACCCTAGTCCGACTCATCCTGCCTGACAGGATAGTAAATGGGTAAATGACGTGATTCAAGCGGTCATTAGGTGAGAAAATCTGATGTTCATAAGGAACTCAGTACATTAGGTATAACTCCACACTATGATTACCATGACTAGATCTAGTGTCCTTGCCCAATACATCCCGGATAGTAAATACTAAATAGGTAAATAACGATGACTCAAGTAGTCATTGAGTGGGAGAACCAGTGTCCAATGTCTTATAAGGAGTCCACCACATTAGTTGTAACACTTACAGTGTGATTGCTATGGTTGGATCCTATGTCATTGCCCACATGAACATCTCACCCCGACAGAATAGTAAGTAGGTAGACAGAATAGTAAATAGGTAAATGACAGTGACGCATGTGATCATTAGATGGGAGAACCAATGCTTGATGTCCATGAGGAGTCCATCACATTACGTGTAACTCCCACATCGTGACTTCCAGAATTGGATATTGTGTCCTTGTCCAGCACATCCCGACCAATAGGATAGTAAATGAGTAAATGACATGACTCTAACAGTCATTATTAGGTGAAAGAACCAGTGTCAGCGGTATCCACAAGAAGCCCACCACATTAGGTGTAATTTTCATAATATAACTGTCAAGACTGGATCCGATCTCTTTACTCACGATCTATCAGCCAAAAACCAACTGAACTGCCTTGCGTGTGCGAAACTCCTTTCACAATCCTAGACTACACTGTTGCATTGAATTGAGTTGAGATCAACTCTTTGTTTTGCAGGTGGATATACTGAGCCGTTTACACTCCCCATATCTGGTCCAACTTCTGGGCTACTGCGCGGATCAACGCCACAGGCTGCTCATCTTCGAGTAATGCCCAACGCCTCATTGCAGCAGCATCTCCACCCGGCGGCCGCCGTGCTGAATTGGGGCGTCCGGCTGAGGATAGCGCTGGACTGTGCGAGGGCGCTGGAGTACCTGCACGACCACACTGCCCCATCAGTCATCCACCGCCACTTCAAGTGCACTAACGTCCTTCTGGACCACAATTTTAGGGCTAAGGTTTCTGATTTTGGGCTTGCAAAGATTGGTTCAGACAAGATTGACGGTTTGATTTCCACTCGCGTCTTGGGGACCACTGGATACTTGGCCCCGGAGTGAGTACACTGCCCTCTTTCTCATTACCCATTGCTCACCAGGCTAAAGTCCCCCATCACACCGCAGCCACCTCTCTACTGTCATTTTCTTTGCTGCTTTAGATCCAAATGCTTACTCCTAACAAAACAAACAATCAATCCCAACACGTGATTCCACTTCCATACACTAAATGCCACCTCTAAAACATTATCCCACGAATTTTTGCCCACAAAAAGTAAAATTCTTCATCCTGAAAGGCCCATATCTTGGCTCTACAGGACTTTTGAAGGTGATAAATCACATACTTAATGGCCCATTAAGTGAAAAGACTAGTGTAGGCCGTAGGGTGGCCACAACATTGGATACGCCGTTCTGCGTCACTTCCCATAATGTGCTACCCGGAACTAACCTAACTGAGCTATCTTTTGATAGAAAAATGATAAGTAGACTCCAATGGAGTAAAACTCCTGCCATAGAGTGTCCACCACATTGGGTGTAACGCTCACATTGTAGCTGTAAGCCTATCAAGCTCAATTCTATGGCCATATTTAGTAAAATAATTAACTTATAAGTCAATTTTGGTTTATTTGACCACTATTAATTGTTTAACTTTGTTAAAAAATAAGTGTTTGGTTAATTAACTTTTTGTAACTACAAAATGTTAAAATTCAAAAAACGGATCAAAACAACTTTTTCAATTAACTTTTTGAGAAAATAAATTATACCAAACAGCTATCAGCTAACAACTAAATATACCAAACACATTTCTACAATCAGTTAATGTTATCAACTAGTTAGACCATCTAATTAACTCAATCACCTATGAGCTAACAATCATTTACCAAACAGGACCTATATCCTTGCTAACAATATGCTACAGAGGAACCAACTGAACTATTTTGATAATGCAACAGATATGCTTCCACGGGAAAACTTACCACGAAGTCAGACGTCTACAGCTACGGCATAGTCCTTCTAGAGCTCTTGACGGGACCGTGCCAGTCGATACAAGGCGGGCCTCCTGGAGAACATGTCCTTGTTTCCTGGGTGCGAGGAATTACATTTTTGCTTCTCAAAAACTTGTTTCTGCTAGCAATAACCCCAATATATATACTGGTGCACTTTTGCAGGCACTTCCAAGACTTACAACCAGAGAGAAAGTAGTGAAAATGGTTTTATACTGCACTAAAAGGGCAATACTCTCTCAAGGGATCGTGAATCCAGGTTGACTTGGGGGAATTTTGTTCAATCCCATTCACAAAATTTACATATATTATTGCCTATAGAGTCTGATATATACTGTCATTTTTGTTAACAGGTGCGCTATTTCTGCAATTTGTTCAAAACCGAATCGGCATTATCGTCCCTGTGATGACAGATGTTGTTTCAGTCTTTAACTCTTATCTCAAGACTCAATCTTCTTCCGTGTCCTAATTCATTTAGATACAATAATCCAAAGCACAATGGCAGTCCACTCTAGTTTGGATTCGAGCTCCCATGATAACTCTGCTCGCAAAAACTCAGGTAGTTCTGAAGAGATTTAAATGACCATCAAAATGTTGTGCAGCTGAATTTGGCTTAATTGAGTTGAAAATAATTTTGCAGCCTAAATCCAATGGAAATTGTGTTTCAATTTGTGAGCGCACATTTGATTGGTTGGGTAATATTTTGGTACTCAAGACAATTGCAAACATGATCTGAACACTAATGTATTACATTTCGTTTCCATGATCGTGAATCCATAGTTGAGATGCAATCGTGAAAGAGGATGCAGTCTCTTTGTACCAGTGATCTTATAAAAGCATTTGGTGAAAGCATGACGGAGTTAATGAGTTCAAGCCTAATATTGAAATAATGGATGTTGGGAGGATATGCACCCACACAGCTGATATATAGAGAAAGAATAGCTGACGAGTTGTAGATATTGAAATACAAAACTATGGACCGGAATTGTGTTGAATTGGCTGGAAATATTTGACCGAAATCCTAAGATGACCTGTGAAGTAGATCACTCAAGGGGAAGTTGGTATGGAAAATGTTTCGCTTGGAAAACCATTGTTCTTAAAGTGAGGAAGAATCTGTGTTTTCTTGGTTTGGTTCATTGGAAGTCACTTTCTATTGGAAAATGAATTCCTCAAATATTTTGAGGAAAACAAAATTCCTTGGTTGGACCAAGGATTGTTGTTCAGAAGAATGGAAGAAAAAAAGTGGATGAAGTCTATTTAACCCTGTTGCTTTCGTAAATTATATTACCTGTATAATTTGTAGGGCATATAGGTCTTTATACGCATTATCCTTACAATCCAAAACTCTACCAAACAATAAAATAGTATCTCGGTAAATTCTTTTCATTCAACCAAAAATGGAATCATCTCCTAGTAATTGTTTTCCAATGGAAGTTCAATATTCCACTTCCCTAAAGATATTTTCCGGCGAACCAAACGAGCCCTAACTGATTTTGAGTTTCAGTTACACCTAAAAATTAGATGTTAATTGAGTTTAATTTCAGAACTTTAAAAAGTTGAGGGCTTAATTAACTTTTAGATAAAGTTTGGAGACTTAATTTGATCATTTTTCCCACAATAATCAGATACTCTTGAAACAATGTCAAATATGCCATCGAATTGACACATCGAAATGTAATTAGACTATTGAACTGTCCCACCAATTTCAGCAATTAATCTAATTACCAAAATTTTTAAGTTTCTAAACATGTTATCTAAAATTTAAATATTTCTAAAACTTAATTATTAAAAAAATTCTCCATGTCGTTTTCTTCGCTCACGAATGGAGACAAAAAAACCTTTCTTCGTCTCTGGTTATGGAGAAATTTTTTTTCAAATACAAAAATTAGTTTGTAAATAATTATTTTTAAAAAGTATTTAAATTTAGAAAACTATGGTAGAAACTGAAAACAATATATAAATGAATTAATTGCATGAAATGTGGTTATTTTAAACATTCAATTACGCATATTTTGAATTTAATAGCTTAATGTATATTTTGGTGTGTACTAATTTGACCCTTATTCTACTCTATTTTTATAGGAATGATAGAGAGTTTGGTGGAGCAAAAATGAGTTATAAGGTCTTAATTAAATAACTTGAGCGGGCCCAGAAAAAAGTTTTGGAAAATCCCATAACGTACCTTCTTCAAACGCTCGATGAAGCAGTGAAGAAGGTCAAGGCGCGGCGGCGGCCTTCACGGCGCTTCGCAGACAGATAGAAACATGTAGAAGCATACTCCACCGCCGAGCAGATGTTAGATCATCCCGCTCTGCTTACCCATATGGGCGCAGAAAGTGAACCATTCACCCAAACGCGTCAGATGTCCGTTCAGTACGATCAATGTCTTAGAGGTAGCTTGATAGAACGACAGCAGCGTATGACAGCGACCCGCGACCAACGAATCCCCCAGAAAGATACCGAGGAAATCGAGAGAGCGAGAAGAGATGCAGCAAATCGAGGCTCAACATCTTAGGAATATGCAAGGAAGAAGGCGCAGACCCCGAGGAATTGTCCTCCAATCGGATTCCGAGTCTTCTGAAGCCGGGAGTGATTCCACGCCTACTTCATCCCATCGCTGGATGCGGTGTACGGAGGAGAAAATTGAGCCAAAGCACGATTGATGCGTCCATGCTTCGAAACAATACAGCGAACAGAGGCAAAAAACCACTCCCAAATCGAACGCTAAAGTTATGGAAGGAGGTTGGTGAATATACAGGTGATGCCGAATAAGGTGAAAAAGAAAGTTCCTTTATTGAAGGAAAGCAAGTTTTACCCTCCTCGCCCGCTGTTAACTTGGGGAAAAAGGGCCAGAACTAGGAGGAATAGGGATTGAAAGCAATGCTGACAAGCCAAATGCTGGCCGAAATTTAAGGACCTAGGAGGAATGGGTTCTGTGGTAGAGGAATTGAAGATGGAGGTCATGGTTCCATTGTACCATCCACAGCTACTGAAACATCTAGGAATTAAGCCAATGTCAGGGATCCTCTTTTATGGGCCACCAGGGTGTGGGAAGACAAAGCTAGCTCACGCTATTGCTAATGAAACTGGAGTTCCCTTTTACAAGATTTCTGCTACTGAATTGGTCTCCGGGATTTCAGGTGAAGCAAAGTTTTTTCTTTGCTGTTTTGTTTTTTGTAGTTACAGTATATGAAGTTAATGATTTTGGGTTTCATGTAATTGCAATATTCTTAAAGACATTGTTAATTTTGTTAACAAGAAGTGGCATTGAGAATGATATTTCAAAAGGATTAGCAATGCATTTACAAGATTAAGCCTCTACTTCAGTGAATTTAGATACTGGAAACTTCAGAAGCACCAATATATCCAATTTGAACTCATTGGCTCATTGCTAAAAATCATAATGTCTGCGGTAATAGTGCCATTGTATGTCTTGGTGTAGGTGTAAGGTTGCAAAGGCACATTGATATATTTTCAAAGATATATATGATTTTCCTTGTAACCATTTCCCTAGAACTTCGGCTGTGTAACATAGTTCATTGTTCTGTTTCTCATACCTTTTCCCTTATTGCTAGCTGCATGAGTATTTATTTATTCTTGAAATGAGCTGGATTTTAAAATAGCACTGAAGGAAAAAAATGAAGCCATTGGCAGTAGAGGGGGCTGTTTCTTCTCTGTGGCATTCATTTGCTTTGCTTTTATTGGCTTGTTGTTTTGAAGCTTTGCTTAGTGCACAAATGTAAAATGTTGATATTGCAGGTGCATCAGAAGAGAATATACGTGAATTATTCTCAAAAGCTAACCGGACAGCACCATCTATTGTATTTATTGATGAGATTGATGCCATTGCTTCAAAAAGAGAAAACGTGCAGCGAGAAATGGAACGGCGAATTGTAACACAATTGATGACATGCATGGATGAATCGCATAGAAATGTGCAACATGCAGATGGGAATTCTGCTTCAGAACGTGTTGATGGTGGACATGGAAATGCAATGCAAGAAGGATATGATGGCAAATCCAGCCATGTTTTAGTTATTGGAGCTACAAACAGACCTGACTCCATTGACCCTGCATTAAGGAGGCCTGGACGATTTGACCGTGAGATTGTTTTAGGCGTTCCAGATGAATGCTAGGGCTGACATTTTGTCTGTGCTGACACGTAATCTTAAAGTTGAAGGTGAATTTGATCTCATGAAGATAGCAAGGTCCACCCCTGGCTTTGTTGGAGCTGATTTGGGTGCACTGACTAATAAGGCTGGTAACCTTGCAATGAAGAGAATTATAGACCAGAGGAAGACTGAGCTTTCTGAAGAACCTGTAGGTGTTGAACATAATGAAGAATGTGTGGAAAAAACCATGGTCCCCTGAAGAGATGGAAAAAGTCAGCATTACCATGGCTGATTTTGAGGTATGTGTTGCAGAGAGATTGTCGTACTATTTTATTTCACATGTTTGCACCTGTGCTGCGCGAAGCCTCTTGCCCCCAATTTTTCCACTAAAATAATAAAAGTAACAAACACTTTTTTGGAACCAAAGAAAGACAATGTTTTAATTCTAAACATATGTTCAAACTTCAAATCATTTTAATCAAATGACATTTAGTTCAGTACTCAATAATTGCATCTTATTAGATTGTGTTAGTTTATGTTCACCTTTAACTCCTTGAGCCCGCAGGTGTGTGACTATACACATATCGATTTCTCTTACCATTTTTTAATGCTTAAAATTGGTCTGCTTCTGATGATATTCCCTCATCCATAAAAGACACAAATTTCATTTTTGGGGAACTATTAATTCACTTTAATGTGGCATTGGATGACTTCTCTGCCTGATTGATTGCAGGAAGCAGTTAAAATGGTTCAACCCTCTTCTAGGAGAGAAGGTTTTTCTGCTATTCCAAATGTTAAATGGGAAGACGTTGGAGGGCTTGAATTGCTAAGGAGGGAGTTTGACCGTTATATTGTTAGACGTATAAAGTATCCAGAAGTTTATGAGGTAATTAGTTGTACTTGTATGTGTTTAATTCTTGCACTAAATAATTTTTATATTTTACGCTGTGATTTATCTATATAACAAATTGGCTAGTTAATCTATGTTTTAGGTGACCATTCCTGCATTGTTCTTTCCCCTTCCCTATCTCCCACACCGCCATCCCCATGACAGTTGTCACCAAACTCCAACCATGAGGGATCTTGCCGTGTCATGCTAAAGACTGACATTTTTTTTACTGAGAAGGATAACACTAGAGTCCTATTGATTAGGTGGATGATATTGGTCTTTATGAGCTCTAATGCACTATTGTTTAACTTCCTTCCCATTTAGATAGGGAATGGTAGAGGTGACATTTTAAGCTTTTCTTTTTGTAATGGTAGAGGTCCAAAGATAAACAAATTTAAGACGCATTTGGTTTGCCACTTTTGAGGGAGAATAAGAAAAAAAAGTGATTAGGCATCTGCTCATTCATTTTTAATGCCTCGTAAATTGGAATCAAATCCCCATTCTTTCACATTTGATGAAAGAATGCTCCCATCATACTTTATGTCTTCAATCAAATCCCCCTCTTTTTTGTTCATTTAATCAATAATGATTCTGGTTCTCATGTCTGAACCACATGCTTAGGTCTTTCTTCTTAAGTTATGATAATTTATTTTAGCTTACAATTTCAAATATGAGCACTGCAGTGTATAATGCAACCATTTTTATTTAATGTTAAAATATGTAACCTCATGTTATTCTTAACAAGGACTGTGTGACAATCTGTGTGAACAAAATATGCCAGAATTCTGCATTCCATCTTAAATGTATTCCTTTCTGATCTTGTTATTACTTGCTAATAAGCTTTATAAGAAGCATTATGTAGTTTCACTGGCTGTAATGCTATTGTAAGCGATGCCTTGCTACTTGGTGTATTATTTACTGTGCTTTCTTGTTTTCTTCACCTATTTTACTTGGCTCTTTATTTTTAATAAGTACTTAGAAATTGAAGTGGTCTTTGTTTTGTTTCAACATTTGATATTCCCTTAGGGTTTTGGAGTGGATTTGGAGACAGGATTCTTGCTCTATGGCCCACCAGGCTGTGGAAAACATTGATTGCAAAGGCTGTTGCTAATGAAGCTGGAGCAAATTTCATACACGTCAAGGGTTTCTCTCTAGTTCTCTTCTCCAAAGTACCAGATTGTTTTTATATGTTTGTTTCTATCTTATATTTATTATTGCTCTTTGTCAAGGGACCTGAACTTCTGAGCAAATATGTTGGTGAAGAGAATTTAACATCCGGACACTATTCAACCGTGGAGGACATGTTCACCATGCATAATTTTCTTTGATGAGGTCTGTGTTTCTTCTTGAAGTATAAACATTTAACTGTCATTTTCTCTTTCTACTATGTTATGGGAAAACTTTTGTGCTTTAGGAAGATGTGTGATATTTGATCTTCTCAATGTTGTCTATGGACTTTTATTGTTTACATATATACTGTTCTCTTGATACCTTTTTTTTCTTTCAATAGGTGGATGCTTTGACAACAGAGCGTAATAAAAGAAGGGAGCTATGTATAGAGCGGATGTTGAACCAGGTAATTTTGTTTTGTATTTTTCATGGAAATATCTGATTATATACTTGACTCTTAGTTTACTTGGGTGATGCCCTTTTCTAATTATTGCAGTTGCTGATAGAATTAGATGGTGCAGAACAACGCAAGGATTTTATGTTATTGGAGCAACAAATAGGTTGAGATCTCTATTTTAGATATTTTGTGCTGATAACTTAAGATAAAAACAATATTTTTGTTTGACGTCGATATTCTTCTTACTATATTGCTAGGCCAGAAGCAATGGACAGGGCTCTGTTACGACCTGGAAGGGTTTGGAAAGCTCCTCTATGTCCCACTACCTAGTCCAGATGAACGCGGGCTTATTTTAAAAGCTCTTGCAAGAAAAAAATCTATAGATCCCAGCGTAGACTTAGCAGCCTTAGGAAGACACGGACTCTTGTAAAAATCTAAGTGGAGCTGACCTCTCAGCACTGGTTTGTTCATCTTTCCACGATATTCTCTTTGTTCTTCCCGATTCTTATGGATACCCTTGTATCAAGGGAGACCTTGATGTCCCGCTTTGACCAATTACTCTGATTAATGTTTGGCTTTTTCTAATAGATGCTTGAAGGCCTATGCTGTTGATGAGAAGTTGGAATCATCGTCATCAAATATGAGTATAGATGGCGTACCAACTACCATTAAAGATGTGCATTTCGAATTGGCTCGGAAAAAAATTACTCCCTCGGTTTCTGTGAGTTTGGACGATTCCTGCATTCATGTCATTTTATAGATATATCTTCTGTACTTCCTAATAATCTTTCTCTCTTTTTGGAATGCAGCAAATAGAATGATTACAGAGTTTTGTCTGAAAACTTCAAAGCAGCATGAGAACAGACCTATATGGTATGGATTTACTTACACTTTGGAACTAAAGACTCGTTCTTGAGAATAGTCGATATTCCCTCTCGTCTAGTCATCTGGTTGTTTTCATACACCCAAATGCTTTTTGGCCTTTAATAGATGTACAGATTATGATGCTACTGGTGTCCGGGACGAGAGAAATTTTGCGAATCTGGAGATAAATTTTGTAGGCTCTTTTTAATTTTTATACCCCATCTGTGATGGGGAAGTTTTGAAGCTCCCAGGGACTATATTCAGTTGAAGTTATTTTAAAAATATTTTCTGTTATGTATACACTATTAATTGTTTTGTAAAAGGAAGATTTGGAATGGAAAAGAAAAGAAGTTAGTTTTGTGCTTGGACAGTTTTGACTTTTGAGATTAAGTTTAATTTGTCCGATTGGGAAATTTTATGGTTTGTTGAATGTTATGTTTACAAGTGTTCATATTCAAGTATTTTGTCTGTCTTGATTTAAAATTGAATTGAATTGTTAAGGATTTCTACCTTTTTATAATTTCCATTTTTTGAATATTTGTTCTCAATTTTTTTTTAATTTTTTTTTTGTGTTATGGAGTATTTTTGTGTGGATCACGGTCTAAAAAAGATGTTTTATGCAAGATTTTGTTCACGTAATCTATTGTAACATATATTTTATAACTCGTAATGAAATTTAAAATAATGAAATTGTATATTATTTTACACAGAATATATATTATTTTAACACAAAGTACATTATTTATTTATATATTCTAACTCATAAAATTAACAACGTCGTTTTAGATTTTGATACACACAATTGTCTGAACCATGGTCTACACAATAATTTGCCGCTCAAATAAGACAGATATGTGGAGTGAAGAATATGGGTTAGTCCATACCATAAAATGCTTCAAGAAATAACTCGATTGGACAAGTGTTTTGATTATATTGTAAGGTGTATCCGGGTTTACAAAATAATTTGTCTAAAGAATGAAACAAATAAAATAAAGAAAGAATAAAATAAAGAAAGGTTCAAGTCGGTCTAAACATACATAATGAAATATTCTAAATAATAAATGCAGAAATGCAAGTGCAAAATTCTCTAATAAATTTAAGTCTTTCGGTCAGCACACGAAAATTTGACAACATAATGACAGAATATGAACATATCAACCCTACTAGAAAATCCAACAAATCATATATCACACAAGGCACACAAGCCATCATTCAATGCAAATAAGTGACACTCAAGAAAATAAGTAATTTTTACTATTTTTATTTTTATAGACAAAATTCAAATGCAATTCATTCAAAAAATTCATTTTCTCCAAGAATTCAAATCCTATCAATTACAACCAGGAAGAAATATCAATGTATGTGATACAATTGTAATATAGCCTTTGTAAACATATTGGCAAAATTTAAAATAATTTTGACCATGGTACTTCTTGAAGAGTTGTGATCATGTACAACGTACTATGATTAAGATAATAATTTCTATATTTTTTTAAATTTAATTAATTTATTTAAAACATGCAGTCTCTACTTAAAATTTGTATTTAGGTTGTTCATAATTGTCCGCCTCAAACCAAGAAGAAAATAAATTACTCTCGGAAAAAATTAATCTTGAAATCTTGTGATTATTATCAAATCGATCAAATATCCAACTAACTTAATTAAGATTTCACAATTGAGCCATCATTAATCCAAACACCAACAATAGTGACATTAGTGAGTCACAAAGTTTATACTTAAAGTTATATTCTGATATATTACTTAAGTCAACATATATCTCTTAAGATACTTAGAAAATGGGCTAAAAGTAATCACAAAAGATAAAGTGTATAGATCGAAAGTAGAATTGTGTAGTGAGTGAAACAATATTCAATCCTTTTTCATGTGGCTATCCTCTCTCTTTAATCATTATGTTCTGAGGCTCATGTCCAGCGTATTTCTAAGAACTTGTAAGTGGTTAGGCCGAGTATAACCCCAATGGTTGTTGGTGCCCCCCCAAGGAAGATCCTGAGTTTGCCTGCGAGCAGACTTACTCACTTGTCAGTAGATAGGACTTGAAGAAGAGACTAATGGTGTTACGTCGAACAGTGACAGTGGGGGTTAGTGTCCAAAGTGGACAGATCCTTTGTGCGCATTGACATTTGACCCTGTCTGCTCAACCATTGAGTCACCGTGATTTAACATCATCCAAATGCCCTATCAAAAAAGAGTGTAAAAACTCCTTAGAATTGTGTATTCAACCTTTTGGGATAAGAAGATTCCTTAGCTTTTCTCCAAATTATTACAACTGCCGAAAATATCTCTTAACCTTATGTTAAACCTGCGATTCTCACTTCATACATTTATACCATATATTGGTGGTCATAGAATTGGCCATTAATGAAATAACATTTTCAAAAATAGTCATATTCTCATTTGGTAAGTCATTTTATTCACAGGCAACTATTTTCGGAATGATGGTATTTCTCTGCATAGAGGGAATAA
>VALG01016611.1:0-26111 GCA_009835305.1 Ipomoea purpurea | reverse complement strand
GTACATCGAAAGTTGCTGAAACTCGTGGCTGGCTTGAATGCTCAAAAGGTCCCGTCACTCAGACAACCGTATGGACGAAGGAAAATTTACCAAGCATGATCAAGAAATGGCCTGCAGCCGATCAAGCCCAATGGATCTCGGACAAAATAAAGAAGAAGAAGGTAAACGGAGAAGAACCGAGATGTGGTATGAATAAGAGATTTCACCGGAACTATGGGCATGAATCTTGGAGAAGAAAGAAGCTTCGAAGAATGTGTTGTATGGTGGGAAGCTGGAGTTCTTCCGGGCACCAATCTCAAGGAAGCTTTTGGATCTATATGGCTGGCAAGTTACAAAGAGATTCCAGAATGCAAAGTTCAAAGATGATTTCTTCAAGCTCAGGGAACATATCAAGGATATTTTGAAGAAAGACATGGGAGTGAAGAAACCCAGAAGGTAATCTGGAAAATTCTCTTAAGCTGATATATTCTCTATTTTCGAACCTCTGTTGCGTTTTTCTCAATAAATTCCAAATATATCAATAATAATTTCCCAAGGTCTATTTTGAGTCTTTAATTTATTTGTTTAATGTAATTAGATTTTCGTGAATTAAAAGACAAAAAATTGTCAAACGCACGTAAAATTAAAAAATTGATGACGATCAAAATAAAAATAATTCAAGATGCGTTTAGGAGCTTGTCTAAAAATAATTCACAATTTTTCTTTTGATTGTGTCTAGAAAACCATTGTTTAAACTCATCTTGGCTTTGTCAAATAAAATTGAGCAAAAAGATTATTTTCAAAAGACTTAAAGCCAATGACTGAGTATAGGTTTTGGCATTATCAAAAGGGAAATTGTTAGGAATAAAGTGTAATGGTTTTGATATGCCAAATATGTATTTGAGATCCCCCAATTTTATTTTATAGTCTAGAGAGTCTTAGACCAATGATCGGGAAATTATTTAGTGCAAAAGAGAAAACAGAGGAAGATGCATGAAAATGGAAGAATATGATATCACCTAAAATCCAAAATTGTCTGGAAAAATGACAAATGAAGATAAATGAATGGTGTAATATTCACTCAAGCTACTAAAGAAGAATCCCAGAATGAATTTCGATTGAAGAAAATCAAATAAGATTTGAAGAATCATGAAATTAACTTTGAGAATCAAGCTCTATGAAAGAAAGAGTACATCAAAAAAAGATTGGAAATTACTTAATAGTTGTAATGGAGAATGGATGATGCTTGAATATATTATGTGGAAATAGCTCAATTCAAAACTCAACCATCAAACAATTTTTACAAGGAAAATTGGAAGCCAAATTAAATAAAATCTGATGTAGTGGGGCGTTAGTCACATATGGCGCCGATTACAAGTGGCCAATTGGGAATTGAGCTAGTTTCGAACAATTAAAGTGGCATCCATTTCAAGCGAAATTGAAATTAATTTGAATTGGAGCTGTCGAACAAATTAAAATTGGGAGTATTCAGAGAAATGATTGGGTGGGCCATTGGGAATTGGGAGCTAGTTTCGAAGCAATTAAATTGGACAGTCGAAGCAATTAAAGTTGGGAGCCAGTCTTCAGAGCTGAATTGAGAATAATAAATTGGGAGCTATTTGAATCAAATTGGGAGCTAGTTCCAGAGAAATTGGAATTGGGAGCTAGTTCAGAGAAATTAAAATTGGGAGCTAGTTAAGAGAAATTGAAATTGGGAGCAAGTTTCAAATGGAATCAATTCAAGTTCGGAGCCAATGTAGAATTGAAATTGGGAGCCAATTCAAGTTGTAGTATGGGAATTTCGAAATTGAAATTGGGAGCTAGTTCAGAGAAACTGAAATTGGGAGCAAGTTTCAAATGGAATCAATTCAAGTTGGGAGCCAATGTAGAACAATTCAAGTTGGGAGCCAATGTAGAATTGAAATTGGGAGCAATTCAAAGTATGGGAATTGAAATTGGGAGCCAATTCAAGTTGTAGTATGGGATGCAATTCAGATTGGGGACCAATTAAAGGAAGACATTGAGGAGCAATTGAATTGAGATAAAATTCAAGAAATCCAATTTCGAAGATTGAGAAGTAATTGAAGCACCAGGAGATGTTGGAGCCAATTGCAAGTCAAAGTCAATTGGGAGCCAATTACAAAGGAGAAATTCAAATTGGGTGCCAATTCAATTGAATTGGGTGTCAATTACAAAGGAGAAATTCAAATTGGGTGGAAGTTCAAAGCCAATTTGAAGTCTGAGAACACCCAGACGTGAGAATGAAGAAGATGAAGCAGAACTTACAGTGAAAATATTCTCACAAGGAAAATACTAGTCTAACTAGTATGGGATTAAAATAAAGATTATTTTTGAATCCCAAAGGTACAAGGACCATTTCAGAGCTGATCAGAGAAGCCGTTTACACCAAAACAGAAACCAGATATTTCCACTCAACGTTAAAACCAGAGGAATATCAGATGAAGTTTGGAAGCTCATTTACAAGGAGATGAAGATCTTCAAACGGCTAGCTTATCTCTTTCTGACATTTTTGCAGAAGATAAGATAAGATCTCTACATGGGAGCGTCTCTCCAACGGACAGATTCTAATCACCGGCTATAAAATGATGAAGATGTGAAGACTTGAAGTGAGAAGTAAGAAAAGCAACTCAGAGAAGCTTCAAGAGAAAAATTCTGAAGAAGATCTTTAAAACAGAGCATAAAATCAAGGTTTTACTTTGGATTCATCAAAAGAGAGCAAACACTCAGATCATATCAAGGAGAAATCCATCTCCAGAGTGTTCTATCTTCATCAAAGAGGGACTGCATCATGTGAAATCTCCTACAGAGTCTCAGAAGTTGGAAGCAAGACACACTTGTTTTGGAGCAAAACAAGAGAAGGAGGAAAGTAGCACGGAGGCTGTGAAATCTTGGATTGTCACACAGAGCTGTGAGATCCGAAGCAGCAGTGTCGGGGCACTGGCGTGATGTGTGGGCTTAGTGATCAAAGCACCAGATCACGGATTCGTTTTACCGGAGTTGGAAGACGGGGGGAAAGTAACGCGGAGACGTGAATCCTGGGATAGTAGCGCGCACGTGAAACCCGAAGCAGCAGTGTGGTGTCACTGGGCGTGATTAGTGCGGCTTTGATCAAGCACAAGATCACGGAAATCATTGTATCTTGGAACCAAAGGAGTGTAGATATAGTGAATTGGCTCTTGGAGAAAAGAAAGTGGAGTAGGAGGATTACACCACCTCGCGAACCACTATAATTGTCTTGTGTTCTTTACTGCTTTCTTTACTTACTGCTCTTTACATAATTGCTCTCACGAAGGATATATCATACACGATCTCACACACACTTTATCGTTATTTAATTTCGCTGTGCACCATACTCTTAACAATCTGGTTTATGAGTTTTGGTTTATCTCTGTCTTAGCAATTGTTGTGCTGTGCGAAAAAGTTCGAAAGTCTATTCACTCCCCCCCCCCCCCCCCCCTCTAGACTTTCACCTTACTCTTTTGGGACCAACGATTGGTATCAGAGCTGTAGCCTATTTGAGTCAGTTTATACTAACCTTTGGTATTAAAACACGTTGCCCAAACAACTTACGGACATTCTGACTAAGCCATTGATGCTAATCGCTTTGAAATTCTCAGATCTGCTCTGGGGATTTGCAGATTTGACTAACTAAAACAGTTGGTCCGTCAGAGAGGAGTGGTTTATTACGGGTCAGCAATATGACTTTGACTTTCCTTAAAGTCTCCTCTCTTTTTAAGTTAAGAAGTCTATATATGCTTATTCCTCTCAGAAGAGATCTTCAACGATCTTATTATCTTTTTCAAAATTCAAATTTCCTTGAGATTTGTTTCTTTCCTAAAAAGAAGATCTACCGTTGCATCAATCAATCACGTCTGCATGATATTTGACAAGCCGTTTGACTAGGGCTTATTACTCTTAAGCTGTGTGGTACCGGGTGAGAAGAAAGAAATCACTTTGCTCTCATCTCCCTCATTCTCTGCATATGCTCTCAAAGATTTGTCCTATCTCTTTTCCCAAATAATCTTCCATGGCGGTCCCGTGAAGAAACACATTGTCATCAGATCGGAAAGAAGGTACAGTCTCCGGCGACAGCCCTGAAACATATTTCAGACCTTCTGCAGTTGGCGATGAAGAAAATAAAAAAAAAAGCTAACTTGATCCTCTACTGCAGACAAATTTGGTGACTGTTATGTCTAACTACACAGACGTTTTATGTGACTGGCGGCAGACGACGTGGACTGAATTCTTGTGATGGTTGTCCGAAGCAAATGATGAGGTCTTCACAGTGTCTATTCCAGAACAAGCTGGATGGAAATCGACGGGGTATTCTTGCAATACTTTGTAGCGGACTAGAATCAGATGGAAGCTGCTCGACGAAGAAGAGGATCCCAAGCTCTGTTATCTCGAGGCTGCTCAGAGAGAGCTACACATAGACAGGAAATACTTCGACAACGGGTAAATGATTCGAAACCCCATGAAATTTTTCCTGATAGACCTATTGATCCTCTATTCATCATCTTATGACTGTTTTACCTGCAAATTTATCGTCTTTGGATTCCGAGAAATCCCTGTGAATGTTGATCCCCCATCTTTGCCTGTGACTGATGTTTCTGGTGAAAAACCTGATGTGTTGCACGTGACTAATGAGAAAACAAAGACCTCTGATGAGCCAAATCTGCTAAGTCTAGTTGTTTATGCTTCTGAGAATACTGCTCTGCCTTTTTCTGAGACTGTCAATGTTCCTAAAGAACCTTGCTCTGCTGTTGATCCACCTACCTTACCTAAATCTGTTGAAACTGTTGATTTATCATGTCCCAAAAAGTATGGCAAAACAGGAGGAATCCCGTTTATGCTGCAACAACTTTAGAAGAGAACCTGGAACATGTGCGATATTTTGCTGGATTACCAACTTCTTCAATTCCCTCAACCTTATCGAGTAAATTAATCCTCCAGACTCCTCCAGTGAAGATGATAAGATCTTGGCTGAGGTGTATGGATCCCAAGCACTTTCATCTGCTGCTCCTACTGTTGAGGGAACTGGGACTCCACAAATTTCAGAATTCGAGAGATTATCAAACATTGTTGGGAGCTCATCTGCAAATGTCTCTGATTATAGCCATTCTGTGACTCCTGTCCAATCCCCAACTAGAGAGACAAGAAGGAGCAAAAGGAAGAACTGTTCCAACAAAGGTTGTTGTTGAAAACCCAGTTGTGATAATGCTGATGTGGATCACCTGCAAAGAAGAAAACGCCAAGTGAACTGATAAGCCTGAAGGTGATCCACAATTCAACAGGTGTTTAAAACTCTGCGCTAATCGGTTAAGTCCAAAGGACCTAGTGCTGACCATCTGCTTCTGTACAGCCCCTTTTGTCAAAAAGGGGAAGCATCCACGCGTTCAAGAGGACGAAGTCACTCCTGAGGGCCATCCTATTGCGACACATGATACTTCTGTTTATCGGCCTCAGTTTGTATCTCCTGCTGCACAGACAAATGCCAAAATGATTAGAAGGGAGCTCATTGTTGAACGAACGTAGATGAGAATCAGCTGAATTCAGTCTGTGATATTCTACCTCTGTTAAATGAAGTTGGATTGCTGAAAACAGTCACAGATGTCTGCCCTTACTCCAAACTTCTAACTTATGAATTCTATTGCAATCTCAATGATGAGATTGATGATCTTACAGGGCCACGACCAATGCAAAATTTTCATCAGAGGAAAGTGGTATGTGTTTGGACCATATATGATCAGTGAATACTATGAGTTGCCTGCAGTGCAAGAAGAAGATGTTACTGATTGGGATTTGGTAGCCAAAACTCTTACCGGGTGGTCAGACCACATCTTGGCCTACAGGAGATAAGACTACTTGTTGAGCTCGCATCTCACGTCAAAATATGTCATCCTACATCGTCTGGCTCTGCACAACTTGCTTCCATCAGCCCATTTCAACACAGTTGGAAAGCTTCTAGCAGGGTTCTTATTTCGGATTGGCACTAAGATGAAGCTTGATCTGGGAAAATGGATTTATTATCATATCCTGACTCTAATTCATCACAGGGAGCAAAAGGTACGGCTGCCTTTCCCAAATCTAATCTTCGCATTCTTACTTCTCAGGGACTTAAGCCTATGACCAGTGAAGTCATCAGCCCGACACTGCTCTATTCTGTCGACAAACGGCTTCTCTCTTGGAACCATATCAAGGATGTCATTCCTGTGACTGCTCCGACCAATTCTGAATCTGATGCTGTGAATGATGTCCCTACATGGCAAGGATGTGAAGCTTTCCGAACAATAGAAGGCGCGAGTTGCGGAACTTGAAACGGTGCACGGTATCCATTGCCCAAACAGCTGACAGGTGCACGAATTGAGCTAGCCCACTTTTCTTCTCCTCATGAGTCTGACTGAATCTGCTGCTGATGTGGACCCTGGAGAAAGACTGACAGTGACTTTCCCTCAAATGCTTGATCTTGGACTTTTTGGCAAAAAGGGGGGGTATAGTATGAACTCAGGGGAAGTTTTTGTGTCTGGTTGTTTGAAGTACCTTCTAGCCCTGGCTGGGCGATATGTCTTAATGTTTGTTTTTGATCGTAGACTACTTTGGATCCCTTGTTTTTCGTTTAATTTTATGTAATCAGATCGGACATGGGTTGCTTCTTTTTAATAACCTATCTTAGTTCGTTACTTATTATATAGTCGAGTTGTTTGCCAAATAATAGCAAAGGGGGAGTTTGTTAGTGTTTATGTTCAAAAACCCCATATTATAATTGACAATATTATTATGGCATACTAAGATAGGTTTAGAGCTTGTCCGACTAGATCTACAGATGACTGATCAATCAGAAGCAACAACAGAAGAACTGACACTGAAGATCTGATTTAGGAAAGTTGTTTCCTTAAGAGGCTCACGCGGTATTATATGGAAAGAAGATCAGCGTATCTTCAAAGAATGTAATGGACCTAATCTGCTAAGATTACTTTCCTCTTTTACAGTCCTACCTTCTACAATCAAAGACATCTATGGAGAGTGTTTATTGAAGGATCTATAAGTACCAATTCTTGAAGAGAACTAGGGTTACGACGAATATACGAAGAAACACTCCATATCTGCTAGATGAGAATAGATCTTTGATTTACATGCATCTTCTCAACACAGAATGTTCAAGGTGATTAAGATGATGAACTTGAGAAGAACTACTGCTGCTTAAACGAAAGGACATAAAGATCACACTGTTGTGGAAACAACTTTATAGAGCGTCATTGAAGTGGACTGCATCCGAGTTGGCACTCCAAGTGAAGGGATTTCATTGGACTTCTGTATGGATGGCTCTCCATCTTCAACAATCCACTAAACCTTTGTAGACTGGGTTTGTACCTTGTGTGGGGCACTTGGGTAAGATTATTGCATATCTACCTTTGTACATTGGATTATGAGTTAGTGGATTGGACGCCTATGTGATCGTCCCCTAGATGTAGATACACACCGTATCGAACTAGATAAAAAACACTCTGTGTCTTTGATCTTGTGTGTGGCTATCTTTCTCCCTCATATCATATTTACTGATTAACCTGATTGAATCAATCAGTAATCTGATTCAGTCAACGAAGTCTCTATCGGGATATCTACAAACTCAAAGAAATTGAAAATTACAAGAGTATGTTGTATGAATCTCATCCTCATTTTCATATATTATTTATCTTAAAGTACCATATGATCCATGTAATACCAATCTATATTATGGAGTTTACACATAAAGAAATTAAATGGATCTACCCATAATATATATATATAATAAATTTTTTATGTTGTTGATTCATAATTATTTTATGCTTAGTAGAAATTATGAATCTACAGTACGATAATATATAATTATTTAATTGATTTAGAAAGATTGTTAGATGACCAAGGCATGAGTTTGATGTCGTTGTTAAAGATCGTGGCTGTGTGGCATCCAGTCAAATTGGCAGCGACATTATTATTAGCCGGGAGTTTTAGGCTTTGCGTTTTCTAGATATTTATTTGCATGTTAATAATATGGTAAACTATAATATGTATATATCAAATAGTTATGGGGTTATGAGGTTCGCTTCTTGGAAGGTAATCATAGGTCTTCCATGTGCGGAACTAGTGACGATCATATATTCACCATATTAAGTTAGTTATACGGTTTGTAAAAGTTGTAAATAGACACCACACAACATGTAGTCGTAAATACCTCCTTACTAAATGGTTGTTTTATATTCAATTAAATATTAAAATTTTTTTTTTTTGTGCGTTTGTGTTGTGTCAATTTATTGAGACCATTTCTATTGAAGTTTGTTTAAATTTCTCGACCTCTTGGGTTATCGGCAGAAAAGAAACAATGAATTAATCATATATACATAGCAATGTGATGTTAAAGTATGCATGCACGTAAATATTGTAGCGTAAATAAATTTAATTTTTTAACCATACACACGAGTATTATTGTCTTGATATATATATATTAAAGTATATAATATCTAATCCAATTCGTATTTATATATCCTACACTGTTGAATGACCTAATTAAGGGAGTTTCATTACGTATGGGTATAAAGTTAATTAAGTTCAATTTTAAGCCCAGTTGAGAGTTCAGTCCCGAGACATTATAGAAAGCCGATTGTGTTACAAAAGCCAAGTAGCTAATAATTAAATTGTAATTTTATACAGTTGAGAGTGGCCGATACAAGTATCAACTGATAATTGGTATTTTGTTTATTCTTTTAGTGTAATTGTATTTATTGGTGTAAGTTTATTATTATTATAAGTTTCTATATTAATTTGCCTTTATTTTAAAATCTGTTTTTAGTTGGATAAAAAAAAGAAATGTATTCGATGGGTTTTTTCAAGTGTAATCGAAGTTTTGGGTGTTAAATGAAAATAAAAGGTAGATTTTGTAAGTAAAACTAAAGAATAAATAAATTTGAATTTTTAAGTTCACTATATTTTATTTATTTATAATATTTTGGAAAAATGTTTGTTTGATGTATCAATAACCCAACATTCTTAACATGTGTATTGTAGTTGCATATTATTATGATATATGGTGATCCCAGTTCTTAAATGCCAACATTTGTAAAGCATTCTTTTGGACGAGATTGAGAATAATTGAAAAGGTGTGAAACGTCAATGGTGTTTGTAAGTAATCACATAACGAGTTTGTTGATAGTAATGACAAGATTAAGTTACCAAGATTGAATAATATATATTATTACTCACCGAAAATCATATTTCGATTTTATAAAATTTCGACTAAACTCCACGAAGCAAACATTTTTTGCAACCATATACGGTCGGTGTTGCTAATTAATCTATTTTTTTCTTGTCCTTATGTGTTTTTCTACACCAATGAGAATAATGGTCATTGTCCTGATATATATATGAATAAGTGGTTTAACTGGACGGTGATGCAATTACCACCAAGAAATGTATGGCTATCAGAGAAAAATTGTTTAATATTAGGTCAATATATTTTACCATTGTGGGGCCAAGAGGACTATAAATGGATGTTTGGTGTAAAATGCAGGCTGGTTTGATATGCCCTGAGAAAATAAAGACGTAACCGGGTGAAACACAGTAATACCTAACTACAACATTTTACCATCTAAAAAGCCCATAAGATAGCCACTCGCAATCAGAATAAATATAGAGTGTATTCAATCCGGACATTAATGCTGTTAGGTAATAGCGGTTTAAGTATTGTATAGGATTCTCCCATAAGGTATATTTTATAATATAGTTTAGTTGTTGTATATATCCGCATGTGCAATTAAGGTTATGTTACTGACCAGGAACATAGAATAATTTATGAATCTTCAGTATACTAATTATTAATTGAATTTAGAAATAAAAAAATTGTGATGACAAAAAGCGGGTTTTGAATGTTCGATTGTAAGATCGTGCCTGGGTGTGCAATAAATGTCAACTTTTGCAGCGCAAATTATTACCGGGAGTTTTTAGGCCTTGCGTATTTCTGAAAATTGATTGCTGTTAATGTAAATAAGGTAACTATAATTCAAATGTATTTATTTTGTTAAGTAATAGATAAAATTTATTTATTATTTACGTTTTAAGTTGTAAATATTAGTCCTACTCATTTTTTCATAAATTATTTGTTTTTGCTTATTAGGCTTGAATTTTAAATATTCTTACGATATTTTTCGTTCACAAGAAAAAAATAAAAAAAGATTTTATCAGCAATTTGATAAATGATTTTAGTCGTAAATAAATTTAATTTTTTACCAATACACAGAGTATTATTGACTAATATTAATTATGTTATATATATTACCTAATATGTATTTTAATACCTACACTTTGAATGACTAATTCAATGGAGTAGTTTCAAACGTATTACGGTATAACTATGGATCTAATGGGTTACAATTTTTGTAACTGCCAGTTTTGGGTTATGCAAGCTGGGGCAGGCAATGAGGTGTTCAAGAAGAAATGCCACTGAAGACTATAATCGATATCATGATCTTCAATTACAAGAGATTAGGAGTTGAGGAGACGAATTCCACTGTATTGGTCTTGTTTGTTCTATAGATCATTCTTCGTATAGGTGTGCACATAAGACTAGTTACGACAGCATTAAATTATGTGCTAGAAAAATTCTCAGTATGTTGACGTCACACTAAATAATGTAAATTTAATATTAGAAGAGTAACCAACGCATAAATCCAGGACATGCCAAGGATTTTACATTATACTTATTCTTAAAGACAAGTGGGCGAGAGGTACGCCCAGCCACGCACTTACTCTGTTGGGTTTTTCAAAATGGGATGCGTTAAAGAGGTTATCTGCAATAATAGGGTATTATGGATAAAGTGATTATATTTAAAAGTAGAACTTAGCACAATCAGAGTGTGGCTTAATAGATATCCTGTACTACGAGATAACTTATATCCATAAGTCTAAACTCATTTTCCCTACACTTCAGTATCGCAATGTGTGTTTCCTTTGTTGGTATGTAAGTGAAAAACACCATTACTGAATAGAGATATTGTTTGAGTAGGATATCCTGTTCTAAGCTGTTGTAAAGGCTATAATGATTAAGGTGACCAAGTTCTTAAATGCCAACCAATGTAAAAAGGCATTCTTTTGGACGGGATGAAAATTAAACGATGTGACAGTCAATGGTGTTGTAAGATATTCCAGTTTGAGTTTAGGATAAGGAAGCACAAATGACAGACATAAAGTTACCAAAAGAATTTGGGTTACTCTCCGCAAAATAATATCCTTTCATTTCGTATTCGAACATTTAAGAAAGTCGATCTGAAAGAGAACTATTTCTGCACAAACTATGCCCTATAAATATTAGCTAAAAAGCAGTTAGTTCTGCAAGCAAATCTATATAGTTGAACTAGTCTTTTACACTAAACAACGCGTAATGGGAAATCTGCTTCTACTATCATTTACATCGACACACAAGAGTTAGAATCACAGATAGAGTTTATCACGGATTGGGTATCATAAAATTAGAGTAGAAGTGTCTTTTTGATGAATTTTGATTTGCTGGAGAAGCAAAAGCGGACTTATTGCCCGGTCTATGGACAGGCGTAATTAATGAGAAGGCCGTAGAGATTGGACTTCACACAGGTAAGTTGCTCCGAAACACTATATTGGTTCAGGAAAATACCAAAAGACTGGGGGCTATTTATGATGTTTTTAAAAAATATTGGTTGGATTGGTTATTAATCTCATAACTTACTCCTGATTCTACACTTTGTACAGTGTTTAAGTTATCAACGTTTAAGTATGTATTTGGTCAATATTTAAAATTAGTTGTAATTCGCTGTGTGTTATCAACAAACATAAGATATATAATATATATATGATATATATATATATATATATATATATATAATAATATATATATATATATAACTGATTTGTGTTAAATTTTGATTGTAGCGGCGCAATGAGTCAAAGAATTAATGAAGATATTGTTTCTGATCTTCAATTAACATTAGATGAGAACAATGTTTTGTTTAGATCATTTCGAATGGCTAGACATGGAATACAGAAAAATTCCAGAGTTGACGTCAAAATGAAATTAATTGGGAAACGCACTCAGGATGCCAAAACATATAATCTACCGACAGTGTCAGAGGTTGCTGCTATTGTTGTTGGTGATTTAGATCCAATTTTGGGTGAAAGTGATATATTGATAGAAACAAAATCAGGTGTGCTTAAGAGAATTACTGAACTTAATCCAGCATACCTCCCACTTCAGTATCCAATTTTGTTCCCGTATGGTGAAGATGGTTATTGAGAGGATATCCCTTTCAATGTTGAAAGACATATTGATAAAGGAGCACGACATAGTGTTTCTCTCCGCAAATATCTTTCATTTCGTATTCATGAGCGACTGAATGAAATTTCAAACATTTTTATTTGCTAAAAGATTATTTCAACAATTTTTAGTTGATGGCTACACTATGGTTGAATCTGCTCGACTACTTTACATTCGTACACATAAAAAAAGTTACGATGTGGATCATATAAAGGGCTTTTTGATGCTTTGATGCGTGGAGAAGTTCAGCCCGGGACTCATGTCAGGCGTATTGTATTGCCTTCTAGCTTCACAGGTGGTGCTCGATATATGGTTCAGAATTACCAAGATGCTATGGCAATATGTGGTTGGATTGGTTATCCAAATTTATTTATCACCTTACATGTAATCCAAAATGGCCAGAAATACAACGACTGTTAGGGACGGAACTTGAGACCTGAAGATCTTCCTGATGTATTATGTCGTGTATTTAAAATGAAATTGGATACTCTGGTTAGGGAGATAAGAAGTGGTTCTATTTTTTGAAAAATTATAGCTGGTATGTGTAATTCTTCTTGATTTATTAATTATAGATTATTGGCAAAATTTCTCAATATGTAGATATTCATTGTTTTTTGTAGGGATTTATTACTATCGAGTTCTAGAAGCGAGGATTACCACATGCACACATCTTGCTCTTCCTTGACGTAACTGATTCACAACAATTTGCAGCCAATTTTTGATTCTTTGATAACTGCAGAGATCCCCCTAAAAAACACTGACTCTAAATATTTTAAGGTTGTTGGTGATTTCATGATTCATAGGCCATGTGGCGTGGCAAACAAGAAATCACCTTGTATGGTCAACGGTCGTTGCTCAAAACATTTTCCCAAGAAATTCTCTGAGGCCACTAATCTTAACTTCAATGGGTATCCTGTTTACAAGCGTAGTGATAAGGAAATACAGTTGTCAAAAGTGGTATTGAATTGGATAATAGATACGTTGTGCCGCACAATAGATATTTGTTAATGAAGTACAGATCACACATTAATGTTGAGGGGTGAAACAGTCTCGCTCTATTAAGTATTTGTTCAAAATATGTGAATAAGGGTAATGATCGAATTACTGCCCAATTTTATAAGAGTACTGAAACTGAAGATAGTAGTGGGGTTATAGATGAGATTAGTATATATTATGATTGTAGATACATCTCTCCTTGTGAAGCTGTGTGGCGTCTTTTTAGTTATGACATCCAATTCTGAAATCCAGCCGTTGAACGATTGAGCTTTCATTTGTCGAATGGACAAAACATTGTTTTCGACGATGATGTTTCTGTGGAATCGGTGCTTGAACGCCAAACAGTTAGGCACAGCATGTTCCTCGCGTGGTTTGAAGCAAATAAACAGTATCCGTGTGCTCGTTAGTTAACATACAAGCAGATGCCTAATAGCTTTGTGTGGAAAAAAAGCATTCGTGAGTAGGCAACCAAGGCGTCGAGGATTTGCAAGGTCGCATGAAATTTACTATCTAAGGTGTTTGTTAATTTTAGTTCGTGGACCAACATCTTTTCAAGATATTCGCACGGTAGATGGTGTTGAGTACTATTGCTTTCGAGATGCATGTTATGCTCGGGGATTGATTTTTGATGAGAAGGAGTATGTTTGATGCAATACTTGAAGCTAGCCATTGGGCAACTGCTGCTGCTGTTCGTAGAACTGTTTGTTACTCTACTTACTTCTAACTCAATTTGTCAGCCGGAAAAAAAAAATTTGTAATTGTTTGGCAGAACTTTGTGACGACGCAGAATACAATCAACGTACATTGTTGAATGAACCAAGTACAGTTCTACTGTCTTTATTAAACTACTTAGACTCAATATAATATATGAAGTTTTTCAACGGATCTAACTGTACTTACGTTTATTTTAAATGGTGATGATGTGCAGTGTTTTATGTTGCCTGAATGTGAGAAGAAAAGATATGAGCTCACTGAATTGGAATATTGTTATCGTTGTGGGGTAAGAACTTGCAAGACTTTCCAGTATGCCTGTTCCTGAAACCGATGTGCCAACTGTCGCATTAAACCGTTTGATAGCTGAGGAATTGAATTACAATGTTCATTATTGGCCCAGGAGCATTTGTCATTAGATCATAAATTAATTGTTGAGCAAAAGCAAGTGTACACTACCGTGTTTGGAATCAGTCGCAGGCAATAATGAAGGTTTGTTTTTCGTTTATGGGTACGGTGGTACAGGTAAAACATTTGGTGTGAAAAACTTATCAGCTGCACGACGCTCAAAAGCGTAAAATTGTTTTGAACGTTGCATCCAGAGGAATTGCTTCGTTACTCATGCCTGGTGGTCGGGCTGTACATTCCCGTTTTGCCATACCAATCGCTGTTAATGAGGATTCCACTTGCAATATTTCACAAGGCAGTGATCTAGCAGAGTATAATTAAATGCAGCTTGAATATTTGGGATGGAGGCACCTATGATGCACAAGCATTGCTTCGAAGCGATAGATAGGACAATGCGTGATATATTAAGATTTGCTAATCCATCAAGTTCCAACTTGCCATTTGGAGGGAAAATAGTTGTTCTTGGAGGTGATTTTAGACAAATCTTACCGGTGATACCAAAAGGGTACCAGGCAAGATATTGTTGGTCAATATTAACTCTTCTATTTTATGGAGTCATTGTAAGGTATTGAGGTAACTCAAAATTTGAGGTTGCAAAATGGGGCTCTACTGGAGAAGGGAGAAACCTTGCTAGTTTTGCTAATTGGATTGCGGCGATAGGTGATGGCCAGGTTGGTGGTCCAAATGATGGTCATGCAAAAGTTGAAATCCCTCAATAACATTGTGTTAAAGACACATAGTGATCCAGTTCGTGCTATTGTTGAGAGTACATTCCCTATGTTTTCTGAGCATCAACATGATGGCAATTATCTAATTGGAAGAGCAATTTTAGCACCGACTCTTGAAGTTGTAGATGAAGTGAATGCGTATATGACTAATATGAATGTTGTAGAATGCCGAACATATTTCAGCTCTGACTCAGTTTGGCCGACGGAAATCACTCCTGATTCAATTGCCGCACTTCACACCCCGGAGTTCTTAAACGGGTTAAAGTACTCTGGTGTGCCAAACCATTCATTTGCTTTAAAAGTTGGGTCTCCAGTTATGTTATTGCGAAATATAGATCACTCTGCTGGTTTGTGCAATGGCACAAGGTTTAATCATTTCTAAACTAGGAGACCAACGTTGTTGAAGCCAAAATTCTATTCGGCAGTAATGTAGGAACAAAGGTGTTGATTCCACGATTGTCGTTGACCCCATCAAATCAAAAGTTACCGTTTAAATTTCAGAGGATACAATTCCCCCCTAATGTTGTCGTATGCTATGACAATTAACAAGAGCCAAGGACAAACACTTTCTACAATTGGACTACTATTGAAAAAACTTGTTTTTGGTTCATTGACAAACTTTACGTAGCTTTTGTCAAGAGTTAGCAATCCAAATGGTCTTAAGTTACCTATTTGCAACGACAATGGAGAATATGTTTCTTCAACGTTCAAATGTTGTATATAAATAGATATTTAATAAATATATAAACTTTGTATGTTATTTATTTTTTGTTACTTACATTATATTATATATATATATATATATAATTATATACTATATATAATAGATGTGTATTCAAATGAGGACAAGTTATATTATAGAGGGACTGTGAGGGACATATGTAGTGTGTGCCATTAAGCCGGTATGTCCGTGTGCATGACCGAATGTAGTCGTGTGCCACAGGTTTGTTTGTCACGTGCTAGATTTGTTAATTTATAGAGCCTGGGTTCGAAACCTGATGTTTACATTTATTCTTGTGTGCCATTCATGTTATTAAAGTTATTTTCCTGGTATTAATTTGTTGTATGCCCATTATTTGTCCTCACAGGTCCTTCTATATATTGTTGTCCTCATTATGAACTCAACCCATATATATATTATATTATATTAATATTATATATATATATCAAATGGGGAAATTGGATGTTGGTTATAAGTTTAAATTGGATAAGATGAGATATATAGGGTCAATAATAGATCATTCGCGAACACTGACAACGACACACATCACCTCGTGTAGGTGTGGTCCGTGCAGGTCTCGCAGCCATGACGGGTTACTAATATACATCAAGTATATATAGAGACAAGGGAATAGAGGATGCGAGAGACGGATAACAATAATATCGTATCTGGATCATTGATTAAGGACTTTAAGAATTAATATTGCGCATAACTATTGGATACGTTTTTACTGCTTGAATTGGTGAGAGAGTTGCAAGTGAACTGCATCTCTTGCTTAAGTTTTTTATTATTAGAATGATGTTTGTCGTACCCAGACTGGTCAATATTTATTGCGTTAGCATAGTGTGTTGAAATGTTTGACCCATGTCGGAGCGCACAAAGTGTTAATATAGAGCTCTGTATTCTTCATTTCCATAGGAAACAGACAAGCCCCAAATATTTGAAGCAGTGATCGAGGTAAAAAGTATGACTAACCAACCCATTTATGTCAGCAAGTGACTTATTAAGTACCATTTAAGCACTTCAACTATTGATTGTCTGGATACTAAGTGTCATGGACAGTCCGCAAGTCCCCTCTGGGCCTACTTCCAAGAACTCGGTCCAGGAAATTAACGCTCACTACAAAGCTCAGGTCCTTAGTCTCATCATAAGTTGCTCAGGTTATCTTTATTGCAATGCCTTTCAATCAGACAAAGTGAGTGAGTATGCTCGCACAAAATAATTAGCTCTCTCTCTATGGCGACAATTTAGAGAAAACGATGGCAGAATACGAGTGTAAAACTATATCCTAATGAGAATATCAAGGAAAACATGTATTAAATAAGCAAAATTAAAGAAACTTAATTACTGAGATGATTCAAAATAACTATAAAAACAAGCACAGATGTGATAACATCACCCCCTCACACTTAAGCATCTTGCTTGTCCTCAAGCAAAACTAAGGAATAAAATCACAAGTCAAAACATACAAATTACTCATGCTCTCTCTTTCACAACCTTTCAAAACCACCAACCACTTGCTACAAAACAACAAACTTCAAGAATCAAATTAGTTTGGCACATAAGAGACCCATTTCCAAGCCAATAACCAAGCACCAAGAATTTAAAGTGTGTGAGGATCAAGTGTGCACAATACTCAGTTGAGATTATGCAAGACACGGTTCATGAATGAGATCCCATAGGCTTGCCTTTCATACTCCCCTAATCAATCTAAGAATGCATAGTTAAGATCAAATAGGGACTTTATTAAGCATTGTAATGGGCTACGGGTGATGGCTAACAAAAAAGTGGTATGGAAAAATTAATCAAAAAGAGAGAATGTCACAATTTATCTAAACTTTTCAAAAATTTGGAAGAGATGATACGATCATAATTTCAACGGAGCAAATTTCTTTTAAGAAATTAGCAACTCTTTGGTAAAGTGGGGATCAAAACTCAAAAACCTTCAACGAGCAAATTCATTTTAAGAACTTAGCAACTCTTTGGTAAAGTGGGGATCAACACTGAAAAAAACTTTCAATTTTTTTTTTTGGATTTATTTTGAATACTGCAAGAGAATTTTAATCCAATCTTTCAATTCCTTCACACTTGAACATTTGTAATATCAGCTGTTTTTTGGCACAACTCCATAAAACTCTTCTTACAGAAATAATAAAGATAAAGTTTCATTCTCTCAAAGGGTGGAATGAAAATATTTGGCCAATGCTAAGGGTTATAATAATGGGTGGTAAATCAAAGAAAACAATCACAATGAGGCCAAGGGCCAAGGGCTAAGGGTTAGCAAAGATTAGACATTCACACATTGGGAACTACATGCCACAGTGACAACTACATGTCACAAGATTCACATGGTTCCAACCTTATGCCCTGTTCCAACCTTATGGCTACCCCCAGCATTATTCAGTTCAAACATTACCTCTGAGTAACCCCTGTACTTCTAAGTCCAACCTTATGCCTCCGGGAACCGTCGTTCCCCCGCTAACATTTCCGCCAACATATCAGTACACGAGGATACAATTCATATCACACAACCGCCAACATATGAGCCTACGCTCAGGTCACAACCACCAACATATAAATCATGGACACACTAGGACCACATCAGTACCTTGAAGATTAAGGCCCCATAACCTTAATCGTGCAATCAAGGTACAACGACTACATACGTTTTCATATCACCGGAATCAATCAATGGATCACAACAAAGATATGAAACCATACTCAACAAGGAAGGATCACAATCCGACACCAAAACGATGGTCAACACAAGTTGCCAATCTCACAAGGAAAGGACAAACCACAACACTAGCATTTCAACATCAAACTAGCATGCTTATCAAATGGGTTAAACCAAAAGTAGTTCCATAGAACGTACAAGACTCACCATAGTCCAACGAATCACAAAGTTGGACACTTAGCACGACTCAAGACACCAAATCCTACATGGAATCCTATCATACTGTTCTAGACATACGAAACATCAAGAAGACACTCAAATAGCCCAATAAAACAACATCGGGAGGTCAAAACATCAATACCAAGTCAAAAGAAGAACGGGGAACAAATCCCCAACAACATCAATATGTGTTCCCCGCGGGTGGGGCCACAGGTGGACAACCACCCGTGGTTTCGCCCGCGGGTACGAGCCCACATACCACTTGTACCCCCCCCGCGGTGGGGTGGCGGATGGTGCACTACCCGTCGTTCCGCCTGCGGGTACCGTCCTGAACCCAAAATAATCCCTTCGGGGATTTTCAACAACAAGTACAAATTCAAGTCCAAAACACCCAAAATCTCACACAATACAACAATATGACTTGAACCCAAGAAATAGCCAAGCAATGGCATATAAGAACCCTAAATAACAAGCTCTAAACATGCATTACCACAAGACAATGCATCGAATCTCACATTTCATCACAAGAATCACAAGTAGAGCCAAGAAATCATAATATAAGTGAGAAAATAGGTTTTTTAAAGCATGGGGTTACCTTTGTAGCCTAGAACTTCACTTTCTCACCCTTAAAAGCTTCTACTAAAGCTCTTCTTCACACCAACTTCATAAGACAACCAAAAGACAACAAAGATTCTATTTTTAGAAAAAGACAACTAAAATGAGGCTAAAAACACCAAAGATCAAGGATCTTTACCCTCCCCTATGCTCAAGATTAGGAAAGTATGAATCTTGGAAGACAACTTAGTAGGATTCTAAGATGCCCAAATTTTAGCTTGGAGAAGAAGCTACCAAATTCCTAGAGAGAAGGTAGAGGTTTTGTGTTTAGAGTGTTGGTGGATGAAATGAAAGGATGATGCTAGGTTAGCTTGGAGCACAAACTTTAGGTAGAAAGATCCTTTTGCCCTTACTAAAATTGGAAAATAAGGAACAAGGGAACAACCAATAGGCATAAGGTACAACTCTTTGACTTGGATTGACTAGTCAAATTCTAATCTTCGACTATTGAATTTTCAGAATTTTAGGAATAAATTAACATAAGACAAGGATTAATTCCTAATTAATCCTAAATTAGAATTTTGGATTTACGGGGTGTCATGTAACACCCCCGATTTTCATGCCATTTTAAACTTAAATATGCAAGATAAACTAACCACAAAAACATAAAGATTTCACTAATGTTAATACTGAAACACCACCTCCCGGCAACAACGCCAATTTGATGTGTAGTATTATTTGCAAACAAATAATTCTCATAGTACGAGTTATCGATCCACAGGGAAGTGGTTGTATCAAGCACTAGTTACTAACTTATTCATTAGAGCTAATCCTAACAATTACTTAGATGATTGATGGGCATAAAATAAATAAAATAAAACAGAGGTTTAGGATTTAGAAAACAATAAGAGAGAAGATGAGATTCATGGGATTCAAGTATTTAATCACTTAGTGCCAATTAACGTTTGCAATATTTAGTTTGGAATTCAGACTTCTATGGGAATGCAAAGTGGAACAGAATTACTCACATAGTTTCTACCCCTAGTGAATTTCCACCCCATGGCTTAAACACCCGATAAGATCGAAGATTAGCATTCAATTATTCTCAATTACTACCATCTCCCGATGCGCAACAATCTAGAATGAGATTCCCCAAATAAATTCCCCTTTCCCAAGGGTCCAACCATTAGGTGCAATCATGTGTGCCCTAATTTTATGCCCCAATTCCCATTGGTGACACAAACATGACTATGAAGCTAGAATTTAGGCCTTTAATTACCAACAAAACAGATTAAAATAAGATTGCAACAAAAAATCATTAAAACCAAACATAATATATTAGGAAATTAATGAACTAGGCAATAGGTTCATTAACAATTCACCCAAAAATCCTTAAGAATTTAGCAAGCATGCTAAATTATACATAGAAATAAAATAAAGAAGGGAAAAATCGCACTTTTGGTCCCTCAGTTAGTACCCCATTATGCAAATGCTTATCCTTGCTTTCCAATTTGGACACTTTTGGTCCTCAAATTAGTCTAACGTTTGCCAATTTAGTCCTTCTGTTAGTTAGCCAACCTAAAACCTCGTTTTACAACATGGGTAATATTGGAATTTCACTTATTATCCCTTGATTATATTAGCCTAGCTTCTTCCCATTGTGTTTGCCACGACCTGCAACCCTAACCCGTAACAAGGAGTAGCTGGTGGCAAGCCTTCATCCAACAATTCCTTCATCCACCATTTTCCTTCATCGTAATCCACCATTTCCACCATGGTCTTCAACCGTATCGTTCAACCACATATGGATTGCCAGAAGTCGGATGTTGGTGCGCGAAGTGGCTCCCGGTAAAATGTCTTGAAGTAATGCGAATCCAGGGAAGAGATACAGAGCTTTCCACCATTATTGGAGTTAAGTAAACCGCAGTGTTGTTGTTCATTTGTACCAAAATTAAGCTTTCATTTGGTTTTGGTTTTTACACTTCGTTCCTATCAGTGGTAATCACAGTTGTAGGTTTTTGAACATGGGATTGACTCCGATGTCCCGAGCGTGTATCCGAGTTATTCGAGGGCTATTGAAGAGGTTGGGATAACATGAATAGTGAAATTCCTAAGCTACAAACACTGATTGAAAAAGAAAATGTGTGATTAAGAAGATGAAGTTGGAGTCTAAAGTTTATTTTTTTATGGTTTACATTAGATTTGTAGTTGCACTTGTTTGTTTAAGATTGTGGGTGAACACAGAACAATTGCAAGCTTTTACAGCTCAATTAGGGTGTAGAAATTAACTGGGCAGTTTGTATTTGACTATGTAAGCACTGGTTTGAAATGCTATGTAATCTCAGCAAAATGGTTAAGTGATATGGTTTTATTTGATTATTGCTATGGTCTGATTTTACTTAACATCTAGATGGATAAATGGCAAAGCAAATTGGCTAAATGCAAACTGCTTACTGGCAAAGCAAATTGGCTAAATGGCAAAGTGTAAATATTAATTCCTGTTGAAAGTTTAATTCCACACCAAACTCAAACCAGTATTATTGCTAAATGGCACTGCAACTGCATTAATTCCATACAAACTAAACATTAATTTCCTCAACTAAGCATTAATTCCATACTTGCAACTGCACTGCATTAATTCCATACAAACTAAAACATTGTTGAAAGTTTACCAAACCAAAGTGTACAAAAGTTTATCAAAAGACTTAGCCTAGTACAAAAGTTTACAAACTAGACCAAAGTGTACAAAGGTTTAGCAAAAGATTAGATTCAACATAGTACAAAGTTCACCAAAACATCTTAGTGTACCAAAATAGACAAACTACCAAACTAGACCAAAGTCAGTTTTGCTTCTTCTTTGATTTCTCTTTTTTCTGGTCTCTCTCTAGGCTGCATTCTGTTGTTGTAGGGTTGAAATAGTGACATAGGTCTTCCCTGATCTTTGATGACATTTCCAGTAGCACTTTCAGTTGGCAGTTGTGAAGCAAAATAGTTTGATAGTGGAGGGCTTGGTTCTACACTACTGTGATGGCTGGGATGTCATTTGGTCCTGAAATTCCATAACAACCAACTGTTAGATCATTTAATTACCTGCCACACTGTTCAAAGTAAATGACCATTTAATTACCATCTCATCAAGTACAAAAAGATGGGACTTGTGTCTCAACTAGTATTATCTCAAACTGGCCATCAATTTGTACCTCACTCTGTCCAGCATCTACCTCTGCCATCTCAGCTACCTACAAAGCAATAATATTACACATTAGCCAGTTCTAGTCACAAATAAGGATTATATTCAGCAATTAAGTACCTGTGGATCTTGGCCTTGCAAGTTGCTTTATTATGCCTTTGACTCCACAAACCCTGCACCTTTCACTTCCCCTATTTTCTTTGTCTTTTCCATGCTGGTCTTCTTGGTTTCTTCAGCTGGGTTGATCTTTCTTTTTTTTTTTTAGGCCTCCCAGGTTGTGCCTTATATTTTGGGGTAGTGGAGCTGGCATATTTGTTTTGGGCCACAACTCTGAAGATAAATAGGCAGTATTGAAGGCTCATATGCTCTTAAATATGACTCCACTGTATAACATGGGTGTACATAGTCTCTGGGCTTTCTCTTTGTTTTCTAATAGCTGCAATGGCATGACTACAAGGGATGCCTGTAAGATCCCATCTTCTGCAACTGCATTGTCTCTGTGTTAAATCCACCTTGAAGGCCTTAAAGTTTCATCATCTACTTGGTAAATGTTTTTCACTGGACTTATAAGTGTTGTACCTAAATGCCTTGTCCTTTTCCTCTTCCATCAACTTGCATATCTTAGGACAAATCTTCATTGGATGAGACTTCATTCTTTCCTATTTTTTTGCATCCTAGTCATAAGGTAAATCCTTAATTCTCACACAATATTTAGAATAGGTTTGTTCTGAATTAAGGATAGTGTTATTGCTCACACAAATTATTCAACCAGCATATCAGACTTTGGAAATGTTAAAGAATGCCCTACAGTAATTTTAGCACTCCCAAATTCCTGGAAATCTTTACATTGGTATCCCATTGATCAAAATAATGTCAACAATAAATATCTAACTCCTTGTTTTGGTGGAAACCTCTTCAACTAAAGTGATAATGTCTGCATCAATGATTATAGGCACTAAAGTTCAGATTTTCTTGAATTCTTTCTACCCTTGCGCTTAACCTGAGCCCAAAACTGGCACCTTTCTATCACAAAATCTGAGTTGGTTACCATTCTCCTTAAATCTAGCAAACTTCCCTCATACAGTTGAAATGGTCAAAATACTCCAATCTACCATCCTTATAACCAAATGTTGGATGCCATACTAAATCCCCACCTATATGGAGTTTTAGGGTACATACAGAGTCTTCTTGACCATCATCTATACAATGCAGTAAAACAAGTTCCATTTAAGCTTTGGTAAATTTCAGGGAGGCAATAATAACAGTGGGTATAAAAAATTAATTACAGTAAATAAGTAAATTTCATTAGAGCAATAACAGTGGGGTATCAAACAATAACAACACAGAATTATGAATGCTTTAAATACACATTGGGAAATACACAGTGGGTAAAAAAAATTGATTTTCAGGGAAAGGAACACATGGTCCCCATATGCTTTCAGGCAAAGGAACATATGCTTTCACCTTTTTCTAGTCAACTACCTATGCTTTCCCCTTTTTATATTCAACTACACAATCTGTGTTCCCTTTTTCTTTATATAAGGGGTCCCCACCAACCATTAACATCATAAACAAACAAATAACACATGGTACCATCACTTCTACCAACACAAGTAAGACAAAAACAATATACATTTCATATTCGAACAAAATACCAAAATAAACACTAAGCTTTAGTAGAAAATTAGGGCAGAATACTTACAAGTAGGAGTACTATTAAACCCACTAATCCGCCTACTAGTCATTGCATCAATGTCGTCTTCTCTTCTATTCGGATGGGTTAGAGGTGTAGACGATTAGGGTTGCATATAGTCGTGTGGTGGTGGAAATGAAGACCGGGCGGAGCAACGGGAAGAAGCTAGGCTTGTATTCAATAATAAAGTGAAATTCCAATATTACCCATGCTGTAAACGGAGTTAGGAAGGCTAACTAGCAGAAGGACTAAATTGGCAAACGTTAGACTAATTGAGGACCAAAAGTGTCCAAATTGGAAAGCAAGGACAACATTGCAAATGGGGTACTAACTGAGGGACCAAAAGTGCGATTTTCCCAATAAAGAATTACAAATCATCAAAAGAGTACAAGAATTAACCAGACGATTTTCTCAAATCTCCTTAGTCTTCTTCTTGCTTCCCAAGACAACTTGTGGCTCTTGATTTCTCTCTTTCTTATCTCCAAAGAACTCTAAAAATCTCTAATCTCCTCTTAAGGTTGAGGAAGGTGGAATTTTATAGTAGGTACAAAGATGGGAGCAAAATAGGAATTTTCCTAAGTAATTAAGTAAATTGTCGTGTCATGTAATATATATATATGTATATATATATATATATATATATATATATATATATATATATATATATATATATATATATATACATATAAAGGTCACTATTTTTCAGCCAATCAAATGGCTTCATTTTCCCGCTCATGGAAAACTTCTCCATTTTGGTTTTTTTTTCTTCTGTTATTCAAATCTAAGAATGTCTCGCCTACTTTGAATTTATTTTTTTTATTATTTAATTAGATCGGATTTCAAAAGATATGATATTTGCGTGAGATTTTTATCCTAATTTTTAGGTTGTTGGCCTATTGTAGAATTGTTATGGGTATGGCCTTCTTCATAGTATGCGTGCATTCTATGTTTTCAGGGGTATGGGATTGCTGTCAAGCCTATATATTTTCATATAATAATATGTATAGTATAGGAGGTGATCTCCAGGGCTATATATACATACACAATGAGACATAATTTTACAAGTATGCGAAGAGAGTAGTGAAACCCAAAACAATACAATTTACAGTAAGCATTAAAGGAAGTTCCAATTGGCAGTGACCATCTCTGAAGGATGTCTGGCAATTCATTCTTGGTGCAGACCTTCATCCACAGCTTACTACGAAGGCAATTAAGATGCGTTGTGTAAGGAATTATGTTGTCACTGAAACAAATGGAGAAAACAACATAAGAAGCCAAGAGTGTGTGTTCGTAGATGAACATGTGTTATTCCTACATTACATTCTTATATATATATATATATATATATTTAGATTGTCTTTTAAGTGTTGCTAGGTTTCTCTAACTATGTTGTTTTGGTTCTTTGAAATATTGGGTATGTTCATCCATGTGCACATACCTAAGAACATTGTAAGAAAATATAAGAATGAATTCAAGGAGGGGCAAGTTTATGGGATTAGGAATTTCCTATGTATCACAAACTTTTCCAAATACAAAACAAGCACTTTGCGTTATATGATAAAGTTTAAGTATGACACATTGGTGAAGCAATATAAGCGTACCAATTTTCCGAAAACGGTGTTTCGGTTCAAGAGTTTCCTTGCTATACTTTCAAAAACAATATGTTGGATGAGAAAGTTTTAATGGGTAAGTGATTCATAATCAAAACTGTTATATTCAAATACAATTATTATAACTACAAAAATATCTTATATGTGTTCTTAACATAGTCCTATGTTTTTAGATTGCAAAAATTGTTGGACAATTTTAAATTAATGTCCTCGCAAGTGCACGAGTCAGTGTAGTAATAAGGTGGAAAAGCAAGGGTTGAATCCCACAGGGAATTGATACAAAGCAA
>VALG01016608.1:0-31672 GCA_009835305.1 Ipomoea purpurea | reverse complement strand
ATCTGACAGTACATTGCCCTTCAAATTTCAAAGGAGGCAGTCCCGCTTATGCTGTCCTATGCAATGACAATAAATAAAAGTCAAGGACAAACGCTTTCTACTGTTGGCCTACTTCTAAGAAAACCTGTTTTTGTACATGGCCAGCTATATGTTGCATTGTCTAGAGTCAGTTCACCAAGAGGGCTTAAGTTACTCATTTGCAACGAAGATGGAAAGTGTGCTTCTTCAACGATGAATGTTGTGTACAAAGAAGTGTTTAATAATTTATAACAACTACATATTATTAAATCTTTGTTACAAATTGCATGTTATTTTGGGGGTGATCTTACTAATATTTACTCTTTTTGCAATCGTATATGTACCAATATGTGTAACTATATATATATATATATATATATATATATATATAATATATTAATATATTCTATATATATATACATCATACTATATATATATATTAGTTAACTATTTATGAAATTTTTTTTATTTTCATTACCGTGCAACGCACGGGTGGAGTACTAGTACTTGGTAATGGTAATGGGTTTTAGTGAAAGTTTTACATGTTTGGTAGTAGGGTGGAATGAGAATGATTATTAATAATGTTGTTTGGTTATGTATGATCCTATAATGTGAATAATGATTTTAAAATGCAAGAACACAAAATCAAGACACTGATTATAATATAAAGACATCCAAAACATCAATATGAACAAAAAACAAAAAAACAAAAAAACAAAAAAACAAAATCTAAAAGCACTAATTAAAAGGGATGAGAAGGAATAAATGGAATGAAAGGGGATGCTACCCTTATTTTATTTGGGTATGGATTTTTCAATTAAGGGTATTTGAAACCCCATAGTAGTGTTCTAAAAATCTATCAACCAAACAATACAAATCACTTTGATATCCATTTCTTAGAGCTAAACCTGTCAACCAAACACACCCTTAATATTTATTATATATTTGTATAAGGTTCACGAGTAGTACCTCTTGTTCTATTTTCCACAACTTATTTACTTGATAGTAATAACAATAACTCTACAGCTAGTCCGAATACTAATGCTGGCAACGTGTCCAGTTTCATCAATAATTTCAACATCCATTTTTCACCGGTCTGTTCATTTTCAAGTTCATATTTTTAGAATTAGTAAAAATGAGTGTAGTACTTGATTTTGTGTGTATGAGTTTTTTTTAATTTTTTTTTTATTGAATTGATATAACCTTCGAGTTAAATTGTTTTCCCTTTGTGCATAAACTCTTTTTTTTTTTTTTTAATATTGACTACATCCTATATACCAAGTATTTTTGTTGTGAAGGTTGATGTTGATTTTGCATGTAATTTAAGGCTCTAAGCAGGTTGAGTGAAATGAAATGAATTGTAAATTTATATTAGTTCTAATATAGTTAATGAATCCACGATAAATATTTTACATACATGATAAATATGAATGAGTGAATCAACGGTGGTTATTTTGAAATTTCTTCATTTTCTAGATTTTCCAAATTGATTGCAGCAATGTTGTAGTCTCGACATCTTTTCAATGCATCAAGTGTGTTACGATATTCTATTGCCCTACATTGACAGTTTTAATAATGAGTTTTAAATGTAGCTACTTAAGATAATGATATAATTAACATTTACATATTATTATCAACATAAAAGGATACAAGTACTTTAGGTGTTCTGCTCAGGGTTCATTTGGTTTAACTATTATTGTTCAATGGGTTATTGTGGATATGATGTAGTCCAAAGATATTACAAGGTAATTTCACGCTTCAATTTGTTGGGTGAATACTCTCTTTGTCAACAGATCCCCCAAGTAGTTAATATGATTGGCCTCAAATTATTTTATTTTTATTTTTTCATGGTAGTAATAAAATACTTGGTAAATAAATATATAACATTTTTTGTATTATAATGTTGATATTTAATTACAAGATAGTGTAAAAAGGAGACAATGAAAAATGTAATGAATATCAATTGATGAATTTGAATGTAAAGAATCTTTGCATGAGAGAAAATAAAGACAATATAACTAATAAAATTATTTCTCTTATTTAATTTATTGATAATGAATAATTTTTTAAAATAAATGCATTGTAGACACATAATTCTAAATTAAAGAAATGTATATGTATCATTTTTTTTGTAACTACTAATTTATTTCATTTAAAAAGAGTACAATAGAGTGAGAAACTTAATTATGCCAACATTTGATTGGAATGTTTGGTCGAACCTAAGATCCTTTCTTATTGATCCAATAAGTTTAATAATTAATAATAAATTTAAAGTGTTTTTCAAAAATACATAAAATTTAAAAATCTCAAGAAAATTAAATGCGAATAGCTGAAATATTTATTCATTAATATATTGGACAGAAATTTTTTCCTACCATTATAGGCTCAATTTTTTTTTTTTTGGCTTTCTATTAATATACTAGTTTTTTTACGAGCCAGTTGCGGCGATTGCTGATAATGTCCAATTTTATTTTTTTTTTTAAAATAAGTACTTATGTATGATCAAGACAAGAATACTCATTGGAATGGTTCATGATAGAGCCGTATATAAATGAATGTTTAAATTTGCGTATTAAATATGGCAATTACTAAGTCTTACAAATGCAAGAAATATAGCTCAAAGATTGATTTTACTACCATTGGTCCGACATCAACCACCAAATTACCTTATAGGTATAGTTGCAAAAAAAAACCGCACACTACATAACACAAGGGTGACCCCGAAAATAACAATTCCTGACCGCGCAGTAAAATACTGTAAAATATTTCTACTAATATTGCAAGACGTGCTAACTGCTGATTTGCCAATCAAGGACATTGCGAGATAGGTTTAACTTTGAATTATTGTTATGGGATTTGAATACTCCTTTTGGTCAATAAATCTCTCAAGTATAATGATGATTGACTCGTCAATTCATCATTTTTTTTTTATTTTTTACTTTTTTAAAACAAAAGTTATTATTATTGATTTATATAATTATTATTATTATTTATTATTATTATTATTTTATTTTCGGGGTCATTGTACGGAAATGGGAAGACTTTCCCTATTAGAGAAGCCCAAGATTTTTGGAAAGTAAAAATGAAGTATGAACGTTGGCAACGCTTTATAGTAGGAGGGGCTTTCCCCGGCTCCCTTACACAAAGATTCGTCTTGGGCTTTCACGCCTTTAAGGCCAACAACTAGCATGTTTGCTAGTCTTGTCGGACTAGGAGCTCTACTAGGCTTGGCTGACACGCCGAGTTGGCTGCTGGCACAAGAGAGTGGTGCCTTACCGCACCGCAGGCGGACGCACCGAGTGCGATCAAAGAAACTAGCGGACTGATCACTAAATAGATATTATTATGTATACCCTCATGTCATTTTACATGCTAATCTAAACAACTAATTTTTTCAAATATCTTTTTACCAATTGTTGATATAATTCACTAGTCAAATTAGCTAATATAATCCGCTAACGCTAACCGCTTACTGTTGATTATCAAACAGGACATTAATTACGAGGTAGTTCTCACTTCAATTTGTTGTGTGGTTTGAATACTCTATTTTTCAACAAATCGCTCAAGTAGTTAATATGATTGACTTTATTAATTATTATTTTTAATTTTTTCATGATATTAATAAAATACTTGGTAAATAAATTATAGCATTATTTTGTATTATAACTTTGATATTTAATTAAAAAATAGTGCACAAAAAAGATAATAGACAATGTAGTGAATAAATCAATTGATGAATTTGAATGTAAAGGATTTTTACATTGGAGAAATATAAAGACAATATAACTAATAAATTATTCTCTTATTATTTTATTAATTATTTATTAATAATGAATACTTTTTTTTTAATAAAGACATTATAGGGACAATGTACGAATATAATCAATTGATGAATTTGAATGTAAAGAATTTTTATATTGGAGAAAAATAAATACAATATAACTAATGAAATTATTTCTCTCATTTAATTTATTGATTGATAATGAATAATTTTTTTTTTTGAATAAAGACATTATAGACACATAATTCTAAATTAAAGAAATGTATATGTATTATTTTTTGTTGTAGCTACTAAACTATTGTTTTAATTTAATTAATAGTAAAATAGAGTATTTATTATGCCAACTTTGATTGGGATGAGGTTCAAACCTAAGACCTTTCTTATTGAATCAATGAGTAAGTTAACGGTGAACTAACAGAAATTAACAGAAAAGATAATATTTAACGAAAAAGTTAACAAATAATCATATTCATTAAGGATAAATTAGGAAATCTTAAGGAAGAATTAAAATCTGATCAATCTGAGTCATTCATTTGATTAAAAAATTTGACCGCCATTTTTTCTACCCATTATAGGCCTAACTGGAAAATTATGTTATGCATCTGTAATGCACCATGCATGGTGCATACGGATGCAAACGACGCCATTTTGGAGTAATGATGCGGCATTCAGTCTGTTAAAAAAAAATTCTGTTAACGGCGTTTTTCTCCTTTCGCTATACAAGTTTCCATATCCGTTTTTGGCAATTAGGCATTGTGGAATTCGCATTCAAAGTATGTGCAATCGTAATCGCATTTGCAATTGCATATATTGAATGTTAGATGGAGGAAGCAACAGATCAGACAGATTCAGCGGTTGATAGTGTGCATTCGATTCCATGTGATTTGTATTTTGCGATTGTTTTTGCATTTGTTCCTCTGCAATTTTTATGGTTTTGAGATATATTGCGATAAATTTGATGTTAGCAGTATGCTTGATTGATTTTTGTGTTTAGAATCTGCTATTTAGTTTTATTGCGGCACAATGAATATGAGTTTGTTGTTTTGTAACTATTTATACATAATTGCATAACTATATATCCATAATTGTATAACTATAAATCCAAAATTGCATAACTAAAAATCCATAATTTCATATCTATACATCCAGAATTGCATAACTACACATCCATAATTTCATAACTACATATCCAGAATTGCATAACTATATATTCAGAATTCATGGGTACTCTACTATTTTGACAATTCTTTGCGTATGCGTATCCAGAATAACATACCTATATATCCAGAATTGCATAACAGTATATTCAGAATTTGTAGGTACTATGTTTTTGTTGTTTTGATGAACTATATGAAATAATATTCACAACATTTATGTAATGCAGTTAGTGAAGGTGTTGTAGATGTTTCGTTAAGTTCAGACCAAGCAAATTTAGACATTGATGGCTCTTCTTCAATTCCAGGTTTATTTCTAGTTTTTCACCTTTATTTAGCAAATTCTGGTTAGGAATTATATCTTAGTAGAAATGGTTATTATTTTGGTATATTTGCAGTTGATCAAGATTTGTTGGTGCTGTAGTAAGTAATGTTGATGAGGCTTATGAGTTGTATAACAATTATGCATATAGAGTTGGTTTTAGTGTGAGGAAGGGTCATCAACGTCACAAGGGATCTACTAACACAATTCAAATGAAGAAGTTTTCATGTTCTAAGGCTGGTTATAAGGCAAATAGTGGGGTTAATGCTTATTCAAAAATTGACACAAGGACAGGGTGTGGTGCATTTGTTCAGTTTGATGTGGGTGATGATGGGTTGTGGACAGTTATAAAACATGAGAAAGTGCACAATCATGAGTTATGTGTGTTCAACGAGAGTCATCTACTTCGTTCACATAGAAGTGTGGGAGATAATCATCTCTTATATTACAAGGTTTGAAGGACAGTGGGGTTGCACTTGCGGATGGTATTAGGTTCTTGAAACATCAAGCAGGGGTCTCCATTAGTGGGTTTCACCAATAGAGATGCTTATAATTCATTCGCTGCTGATATATTTAAGCGATTGGATTGAACTGATTCTAACTCTTTAATTGAAATATTTAGGGGGAGGTAGTCTATCGATTCTGATTTTTTCTTTGATTTTGAACTTGATTCGGATGCAAGATTGTGCAATTTTTTTTAGAGGGGTGGTCAAATGAGACGAGATTATGAGGTGTTTGGGAATTTGTTAGTGCATGATACGACATATCGCACCAACAAATATGATATGATTTGTGGCCCTTTCGTATGGATGAATCATCATTGCATAAACATAATGTTTGGATGCGGGTTTTTGACAAACGAGAGGAAAGAATCATTTTTGTGGTTGTTTAGAGCGTTTTTAAGATCTATGGGTGGCAAGTGTCCATAGTCTATCATGACAGATCAATGTGCAGCTATAGCTGCTGCTATTTCTCAAGTGTTTCCAACATCACATCAAATTAGCTAATATAATCTGAATCTGGCTTCTGTATTTGTTCTCTTTTTGTTGGTTCTGCCCTTTTTCTCTTGAGCGCTGCTGGTTTTTGCCTTGTTGAAGGCTCTGCACAATATCCGCTGCCACGTCCCTCATTTTGCGGAGGGGAGAACTCAGCATTTTGTGAGTTTAGTATTGCTCTGGATGGTTTTTGTTTTTCGAATTGTCTTGACAAATTCTCCAAGTGTAGTTTCATCTTGTGGATTTGAGGGTTCCATTTTTGCAAATAAAAATCATACAAAGTTATGATAAAAAAGATTTAAATGCATTTTGGTTATATATATCAGGAGATATAAGGTGCACAGAGTACCATATCTAGAATTGCATAAATACAAATCCATAAACTCACAACTATACATCCAGAATTGTATAACTACACATCCATAAACTCATAACTATACAACATTCAGAATTGTATAAATATAAATCCATAAATCACTACTATACATCCAGAATTTTATAACTACAAATCCATAAACTCATAAGTATACCACATTCATAATTGTAAAACTACACATCCATAAACTCATAACTATACCACATTCAGGATTGTAAAACTACACATCCATAAACTCATAACTATACATCCAGAATTGCATAACTACACATCCAGAATTTCATAACTACACATCCAGAATTTCATAACTACACATTCCAGAATTTCATAACTACACAACCATAACTAATAACTACACATCCAGAATTGCATAAGTACAAATTCAATAGCACTAAAGATGAGACTGATATTGTCATATATTCAGAAGCTATGATCAATACATTCATAATGATAAACATACACATTCATAATCATATAACTACACATCCATACGTATTTTAAACAGTTCAAAACCCTAGTCTGAAATTACAAAAATGTATACTGAAAATTCATGCTTATTTTCTATAAATCCATAATGTAACAATGTAAAATGCATAATACCTATTTCTAAAAGAAGTAGAGATCGGTTGTAGAGAAAAAGCACTCTGCGACAACGATGATGAAAAAAGTGAGTAAACTTGAGAGAATGGTGAAGAAAAAGCTAATGAAAATTGCTGTGAAAATGGCGAGAATCGAAGCTCTGTAGGTGGAGGGAATTGTGTTGGAGAAGAAAAGACTTTGTAGTGAATGGAAGTGTTTTGGAGAGGAAACGACGAAATGAAGCTTTTGTATTTTTATTTTTTATTGGTGGAGTGAAACGGTGTCACTAATGGCACCGTTACTCCAAAACAACGTCGTTTGCAGAGCATAACGATTGGACAAATTATTGTATGGACCATGGTCTACGCAATGTTATGTGGACCATAACAAAAAGTACATTTTTAATATACTAAATGTACATTATTTTTGTATTGAATGTACATTATACAATATAATGTACACTCAGACAAAAATAATGTACATTATTTTTGTACTGAATGTACATTATTTTACAATAGATAAAATATGGTCCACACAACTTGTGCGACCGATGGTGTCTACATAATAATGATCGTAACGATTGGTGCTTGCCGTGCCACAGTATAATTCTGAATAAAAGGTCATTGTACTATAAGCGGCCCAAGAACAAATTAGCAAATCTTTTCAGCCCATATATAAATGGAATGGATTCTAAACCCTGCATTGCCTCTTTAAATTCTCTTCCGCTTAACCCAATATTGTTCTCCATCCGCCGTTTTTCAGCACAAGATGGTACATAATCAATCTCTCTAAACCCTTAATTTTGGATGATACAATAGGTACGTTCAATGTTCTAATTCATTATCTGTAAATGAATAAACGAACATGCATACTGGTAAACCTAATTTTTTTATTCGACAATTGCATATTTCCGACACTTGAATGAACACCCGGATTACATAATATAGTGTTATTAAAGGTGTATATGCAGTGCCTTCAAAATCTGCAAATCTCAGATAATTTAGCAAATTTTTAGTAATATCCTCTCTTAAATTTTGTTGTCAGTTCTGCTTGAAATAAAATTTTTCCGAATTCGTGAATTTGATCAATTTTGTAATCCCGTGTTATTATTTCAGCTGTGAAATTGGCCCTAGAAAAAAAAAATTATATACCGAAATCAGAATATTTAAATAATTTAATTATATAACAGTTTGATTTTTTGAATGTGGATTTTTGTATATAAGAGATAATATATCAAGTCCATAGCAGCATATAAAAGATTTCAGAACTTATTCCGTGGGTCAGAAAGAGGTAGATACCAAGTCAATACCAATAAAGAAAATAGCACTTGAGAATAGAAACTAAAATTTACAGATCCAAAACAAAGATTTTGAACATGCAGTATATGATTTTTGAACATGCATTATATGATTAAAACAGGTTCTAATAAATAAATATATAAATACTGGATGTGGTCTTGTGGATAATCTGCTAATTTGCCGCTTGTTTAATACTATTGATCCATTTAGCTTCTTCATTGTTGGGTTTAGAGGGGAATGGTTTTTTGTGTTAGCCAGATGGTTTGATTTGATGAAACAGTCTCTTTCCAATTGTCTTATGGGGTAATTATAAAAACACATGGTGCATAGGAAAAACAGTTATGCTTGAGGCTTTGAGCTTCACATTAATAATATATGTGATAAAGAAATGGATAGTTTTTTGACACAACCTAGATTAGCATGGTTGTTCCTTTGATACTAAGGTCTGCTAAACACTTCCAGAATAGTTTACAAACATTTATAGCCATCTTAAATGCTCAACACATCTGGAAATAATAAGTGATGCCCATGGTGTATTCTTCAAATATATTGCGAAGACTGAAGTTAACTCACAATTTGCATTTACATTTAAAAACAAACTCACAATTTTCTTTTCTCGTACGAAGGACATACGGCGGATTGATTAAATTAAAAAAAACGAATATGGCATTATGTGTACAAACGTCATATCATGGAAGACACACTCCATTGTCTTGTCTTGCACTTCATTCAAACTAACCAACCTTGATCTGAATTCCCAAAAGGTGTTGCTAGGATTAATGCCTTTCACAAGCCCGGACATTGGTGCCAGCTGCACTTAACAATGTTCAAATTCAATGTTTGTGTTGAATAAATAGTCACGGAAGAAGAATAGAATGTATTTTGATCAACATGCTTACCAGAATTGGTTTTGATAGAATGCTGAGGTGAATTGCTCTATAATTCACAACAAGTAATCAGTTAAAGGATTATATTATTTAAGTACAGCAGCCGTATATTTGAGTAATCACTTTACCCATAGCAATGTATGGTCAATTAATAAATATGGGAACGAATCACTGCATTACACCTGCCATAATTGCCCCACCTCAACCTTGTTACATTTAAATGAAAATTTCGGAATTGTACATTTTGTTGGCACTGCCCAATGCTTAATTCATTGTTCTGTTATTCCAGTTTTGCTTATTTCCATTTCACACAAGGCAGGAAAAGGTTTTGGGACACTATTTGTTATTATATAGATAAAGATAAAGATAAATATAAAGATATAGATGTATACATTTCAGCTTGAGCTTGGGTTGTTTGATGTTTTTTTTTCCCTTAATGATATATTTATTTTAAGGTTCATCATCATACAGATCCATCACTGGAGTTTTAGTTAATTGTCATTCATATATTGGAAGAAATGGGAGTGCAATTAGCTGCTGAGCAGGTAGTCATGCCAGAGGTTGAGAATGTTGACCTTTCTGATTCAGAGCTGCTCTATCATGTCAGGGATGCCCTTAAATCTGCTATCCAGGTAATCACTTTAAATGTGGATTAAAAAAATGTACCAAATTCCTTAATCGCTGTTATAGTGTTATTAGCATTTGATTAGGGACTACACATGGGGAATTTATTGTTAAGTGTATCTGTGGCTTATCTGTTTGCTGTTTGATAGTTATTCTTTTTCCTTGTGCTTTTCTTCATACCTGCTGATTTCATGATGTTATTCATGTATACATTATTTTCTATTCTAAGAAAGGAATTTGGAAATGTATAATTTTTTCATTATGTCATTTATCTATCAAGTACTATTGGTGATTTTAGATCCTACCATTTTTTCCTTTGTTTTATAGTTTATTTTTGGGGTAGTGGAGCGAGCAGAAAGGGTTGTGTGTGGGGCACTATATGATTTTTATGTTCTTTTCAAATAGGTGGAGCTATGTCCATTCTCCCATGTATCCAGTGCAGAATTACTGGAGATGTAATTCAACATTTTGTATTTGTTTTAATCCACTTCCACTGCCAGATTTTTAAGTTTTTGCAAGAATAAATCATTCAAAAAAAAGTAAAAGCATGTCTTTTGATAGGTTGAGGTCTGTCCTTATGCATTGAACTCATTTGGGCCTCTATCTGTTTCTTGACATACAGTAATTTCTGCTTACAGTTATGAGCTTGTTGTTAATTTCATAATAAGTTATCTAATAGCTGAATGTGGCTGGTTTAGGGTGATATGGACAATTATTCCCAGCTTGTTGGAGTTATAAACCGTGATCAACATCTATCACCTGAGGAGGTGCCTTACTTGTGTATGGTTTAATTCCACATGCACTGTCATGATTCATGAAAACCTAGACCTTTTCATTAGTAATTAGTGATCATGTATTTATCTCTTCTTCCACAAATTGCATGGCAGACATGTTTAAAGGCTTTGTCAGGAGCTGTCTCTTGTATAGACATTGTTCATCATAAATCTCTTCTTTCTTCTGTAAGTCTTAATGATAATTCTTGTTAATAATTCCCCTTAGATTTACGTTTATTATCTTTTGTTAAACAAACTCTCATGAATGAGGACCTCCAGATATTTAGAATGAGCATGTGGAACTATGGACTGATGTGATGGATTCTCTGATAGAACTAGTTGTATCCTTGGTATATTTCTCTACTGGTAATAGCTACCATTCATTTCTCACTAGTACATTGGTTCTTGGAGATCAATGCATGCTTTAAAACTTGCAGGCAGCATCAAGTGGGCAGTACATTGATTTATGCTTGGAAATGCTTGTGAGTAATTTTATGCCCCCATACACCTTCCTGCAATTGCCGAGTCAGCCAAGAGGTCAGGCAAGAAAGGGGCAAGTTCTTGATCGTGTGCATTCAACATTGAAAGACATTGCTGATTTAGTACCTCTCTCTCCTTTGAGACTTGAGAAAATAATTAAGGACAGAATGCCTAACATATTTATCAAGGAACCTGTGAGTTCAGAAATACACCTTTCGGTGTCATTCTTTTTCTTATTTGTTGGTGCTATTTGAGTGCACAATTATGAGATACAGTTGTCTTTGAGAAGAATATTGCATGGAGTCTATGGAGATCTATATGATATTAAATTATGTTTTGTCATTCAAATATGTATAATAGATAACATAGTGATTGGATAATCATTAATTAACTGAATGTTGTTCAACAAGTAGGAGTATCATTCCTGTAATAATCATTATCCTTCTAGGTGCCTAATGTGAGCATTGCTCTTTCAGGCATCCGGGCATATAGATAATATATATTGATATTTGTTGCATATGTGGCACATATTCTCAAGTTTTCACCTGTCTGTACCGACTGTACTAGATTGTGATCAATGCCTAATTTAGTTAAATTATTTGCTTTCCCTTTCATGGCTGTATCATTTGTGAAACTAATGTTTTGTAGCAAATAACATTTCTCTTTACCTGCAGTTGATTGTCATGTATGTGGAGAACATGCTAAAATTGGAGAGTAGCCCACTAGGTGAACTTGTTGGGAGCACAATGCTTGTGGCAATTGTGGATAGGCTTGTAGATTTGGATGTGAGTTCTATCAAGAGGATGTTTTTGAATTGATTTCCTTGTTGAAAGGGAGACGTTGCACCAAATTAACTTATTATTGTTATTTCAGGTGGATATATCGTGGGATGCTATTTTGCAAGATGATTTCACTAAAGGAATTTTTGACATTGAGTTGGAAGATCTAGAAGGGCCCATAGACAATGGTCAGCAAGAGAGTTTTGACTTTGAGGTAATCCTGCATATACATATAGCTTATCATTATTTGTGTTTAAAGCATACTTTAATCTGCATCAGTACTAGCTTGTATATACTTCTTATTGCCTTCTTTTATGCGACATTGGTATAATTCAAAGTTGTCCATAAAGTTGAGAACTTAGTTTCTTGAATGTGAAATTGGTTCATGAGATTTAGGGTGAAGTTGGCTTGATGGTGTCATGGACAATTTTACATGAATTTGATACGCACCCAAAATAAGAGATAGTTTACTCAGAAAAAGGAATGAAGAAAATCAGGCAAATCAGAATACACAAGGAAAGGCTTAACTCAAGGGATTTGACAAGAATAAAATCAAAGGCACAATCATATCAACAATATCTCATTTTCTATAATTATTTATTTCCTGGCACTATAAATTAGAACCTCTAGATGAGAGTAAATCATCCCATCTTTATCCTTAGTCTTTAAGCTTTAGTAGCTAGGCAAGAGCATAGTTATCACGGCGACGCCTTGGCGCCTGTCGGTGGAGACAGGACGCCTGGAGAGCTCGCCTCGCCTGAAAGTGGCGAGGCGAGCTCCGGCGTCCAGCCGCGGAAACCCAACCCTTTTTTTAAAAACTAGTTTTTTACGCGCATTGCGCGATTGAGATAATGCCAAATATTTTTTTTAATAAGTACTTTAAAGTATATCAAGGCAAGGATTATATTGTATTGTTCATGCATAAATAATTGAATAGGTAATTCTAAGTTTACAAATGCAAGATAATATAAGTCAAGATTGTATTATAATTGTCAAATAATAATGTATAGGTATGGTTGAAACCAAATACGGGACTAAGGAGAGCAAATAAAAATTAGGCTAAAATTAAAATATATACTAATATTGAAGAGCTAATTGCTGATTTGCCAACAAGGACATTGCGGGGTAGTTTTCCACTTCAATTTGTTGTGTAATTGAATTACTCTTTTTGTAAATAAATCTCCCAAGTAGTTATTATGATTGGCATTTTTTTATTTTTAAAACAATTTATATTATATATATATATTATTATATTATATTATATATTATTATTATTATTATTATTACCCTTTATCATTTTACATATTAAATCTAAAGCTAATTTTTCAAATATCTTTTTACCCACCGTTGATATAATTCGCTGGTCAAATAAGTAATATAATCCGCTAACGCTAACCGCTAACACTACTGATTGTCAAACAACATTACGAGATAGTTCTCAACTTCAATTTGTTATGTAATTTGAATACTCTATTTGTCAACAAATTTCTCAAGTAGTTAATATTATTAACTTTATTAATTATATTTTTCTAATTTTTTCATGGTATTAATAAAATACTTGATAAATAAATATAAACAATTTTGTATTATAACTTTGATATTTAATTTAAAAAATAGTGTACAAAAGAAATAATAGACAATGTAGTGAATATAATCCATTGATGAATTTGAATGTAAAGAATTTTTAAATTGGAGAAAAATAAAGATATATAATATAATAAATTATTTCTTAATTAATTTATTGATAATGAATAATTTTTTTTAATAAAGACATTGTAGGACAATGTAGCGAATATAATCAATTGATGAATTTGATGTAAAGAATTTTTTATATTGGAGAAAAAAAAGACAATATAACTAATGAAATTATTTCTCTTATTTAATTTATTGAAATAAATAATTTTTTTGAATAAAAACATTGTAGATACATAATTCTAAATTAAAGATCGAAATGCATATGTATTATTTTTTGTAACTATAAATTATTATTTAATTTAATAAAAGTAAAATAAAGTACTAAATATGCCAACTTTGATTGGGATGGGGTTCGAACTTCGAACTTAAAACCTTTCTTATTGAAATCAATGAATAAGTTAACGGTGAACTAACAGAAATTAACGGAAAAGGTAATATTTAACGGAAAAGTTAACGGAAAATCATATTCATTAAGGATAAATTAGTAAATATTAAAAACAAATTAAAATCTGATCAATCTGAGCCATTTCATTTGATAAAATCTGTGACGGACACATTTCTACCCATTTTAGGCCTAACTCTCTTGGGCTCTTATTAGTATAGTAGAAATAAAAAATAAAAAATGGTAGACCTAAAACCCTAATTAGCATAGAGAAGAGAAAAGAAGAACGTCGCCCTCCTGCTCTGTCGCCGTCTCACTGGTGTTTCTTCTTTCTTCTTCATTTCGCAGTAGCAGTCTTCTTTCTCGCCGTCTCACTGGGTTTCTTCTTCTTCTTCATTTCGCAGTAGGCAGTCTTCTTTCTCGCTGACTTGAGAGCATTATTTGTCTTTGTTTGGGTTTATAAACCCAATAAATTATTACTTTAATGGGTTATTACTTTATGCTGGCAGTGGGCACAGTGCTCACTGCCTGCCACTTGTAATATATATATATATTATATATATATATATTAATATATATATATAATATATATAATTAATATATATATATAATATTATATTATTATATTAATTTTTAACTTGTCGCCTAGGCGACAAGGCGGTCCAGGGGGCGCCGCGACTTAACAGGGCGCCGTGATAACTATGGCAAGAGCATAAAACTCTTGTGGGGCAAGAGCCTAAAACTCTGTGGCGGGAACAGTCTTGTGGACTTTCTTGGTTCCTTTTCTTTAATTACCGTCTATAAAAAAATACCCTTTCTTTCTCTAATAGAATTCCAACTGATAGTGATAACAGTTGAAATACAGTTTGAAAACCCTTTTTTGAAATGATATCTATGCAACCATAATTTTTTAATATGTGAATTGTAAGTATAACATTATGCTGAAATTATATTTTGGCCATGAAGGTATAGTATATTTTTTCTTGAACTTTTTCCTTTCAAGTCCTAATTTAGGAATTTTCTTGTTTTCTGGCGCTTGCCAATACCTTATAATCTCTGATCATAATTTAAAACTGCTTTGCAGCTTGAAAGGGAACATGTGGATAGACAAGATTTTTTTGACGTTCAGTGCCTCAGAAAGTTGGATAGTTTGATGGTGCTTCATATTTGAGCTACTTTCATTCTTTGCAATGACAGTGGCCGCCTCTTCAAGGTGATTATCATCGGTCTATCTCCTTCCCACTCCTTTCCCTTAATCCTTTGGTTCTTGGCTTCTTATGGCTGTTTTTGAATTGTGCAGGTATTTGACCACATTTTCAGTCCTTCGAAAAACTGTTGTTGACAGCATACAAGTCTAAATTTGCGCAGGTAAACTTGAATATTTTCTGAATTTCACCTTGACAGTAGAATTTCCTGATGGTTTTATGGTTTAATATATATAATATATATATATTTACTTCCGTCTATTATATTGTAATTCAAATCATTCATTTTTTTTTATTCAGTTCTGTATGGTTCTATCGGCTTGTCACTTGATCCTGAGAACTGTGGTAAAATAGTTCTGAAACAGCTCATTCAATATGAGTCCGGTGCCCATCTTGAATGGAGGTAAGACTGGATTGGTGTGTGTGTGTGTGTATCTTGTTATCCTTTTCCATTGTCTCTCTATCTGTTTCTTGTGCTTTGTCTACTGTCTAGTTACTAATTGCTTTATTTGGTTCCTGCAGAATGAGTGCTGTTGCTTATTGCTAGTTATCTGGCTCGTGCAAGGTTTATGGACATGCCATTTGTTGCGAACTGTTTGGAAAGGTTTTTTTCCATCTTAATCCTAGTTGCTTATTATGGTGGAATAAAATATTGATCAAAGGATTTCTGATTATTTTGTGGTCTGCTTTCTCTATGGTGCTTCAGATTGGTGAATTGGTGTTATAACTATTGCAAAATTTAAAACATGTGAAATTAATCCAAATCCTAGAGCTCACAAGGATTTCTATGCTGGATGTCAGGTATGGGATTGCCTTTTATATCTTGGACTGATTTCATTCTATAATCAGTTGGAATTTCTCATCATGATGTGGTATGGGAGGGGGGTTCTTGCCATAGTTCCACAACTAAACTAATGCCTCACTTGTCAATAGCATCACTTCATAGCTTAACGACGGAGCAACCACAGTCGATTTCACTTTGTTAACTATCTGTTTTCCTCTCTTAACTACCTCAACCTCATATTTCTTGTCTAATGTAACCGGCACTTTTCTTTAATCACGGTATACTTTGTGTAGTGGAAATAAGATTGGATATGAAAAGACAGATATCATCATTTCTCAGGTCTCTAAATATCTTTATTTATATCCTCTAAACTAAATTAATTAATTAAAATAGCATGTAAATATCTCGAGTCTATCCTGGTTTACCGATCCAAACACATAAAATATATTAAGATGTTCTGCATCTTAAAGGAAAGGATGATTGTGTAGAGTGATAAATTGTTTCTACTCTGGTGTCTACTGGTTTTGTCCTGACTCCATAAAGTATGTTATGTAATGTTTACATGTATTAATTATTATTGGGTAGTTAGAAAATGCTGCCTGTTTTTAGCAATTGCTTCTAGGATCAAATGGAATGGTAAATATTTTGTACATCTTTTTGCTTTATTACAGGCCATAATGTACATAATTTTTTCCGGAGGGGATCCATTCATAGTTTATTCCGTATTAAATCTCATCTCCTGCGCATGCGTATAGAGGATATCTTGAGGCATTCACTATGTCCATTAATGGTAAGCACTATGAATTTTGATAATGCCAATAATGGCCATTTTAATGTTTTCCTCAAGTATGAAGTGACTTGTAGTGTTTGCCCACATTTCAACCTTCTCTCTTCTTCATAATAATAATCTTTTAAATGATTCTTTTGTGTTTGCATTTCCATTAATGTTTCAAGAAAGAAAATATTTCATTTTTATTTGTGTTCCATTTACAATGGACATGACTAGATTTTGCCTTATTTTAATGAGCTGTCTTTTTGAACAGGTTTGCTTACCTTCAATAGTAGAAGAATTCCTTAGGGTGGCAGAAACTACATGTTTATTTAGTTTCCCAGAGAACAATGCCCCCATTAGTAGTGGTCTACTCAAATCGGAAGTTTCAATGGCATTTGGTGGGAATCAGAGGCTTGACACGTTTTTCCCATTTGACCCATGTTTGCTAAAGAAATCTGACAGGTCTGGCTTGCTTAGATGTCAATCTTACCAGAAGAAAATGAAAAAATGCCTGTGATTTAACTTTGAGTTTTTAGAGGTTAGTGTACTACACCAATAATTGACTGTCCTGTGTTTTCTTGTTTATAGGTTTATCAGGCCAAACTTCATATACTGGTCCATGGTTAGAAATACTTATGACGAGGTTGAGGACGATGAATGACTAGTGATGAGGATGAGGTTGAAGTTTGCATTCCTGGGAATGGTATGGACATAGTCGATGAGGAGCTCCCCGGAGTTGTCATGGTGACAACGGGAATCTTGAGGTTGAATTTGATTACAACTTGAACAAGATGTCTATAACTCCGAAAAATACATTACTCCAACGATTTGGAGGTGAAGGTGCAGGTTTGTGGATGCCCTCAAGAATCCGACCTTGCCCTGATTCTTTGTGATGGATGGACCGTTGTCCTTCAGTTTTGCTTTGTGCTGTGCGTAGTAGCCTAGTAGGTAATTTGTAAAATATATAGGAGCTTCAATATTAGTCTCAATTTTGTGGAGTAGCGCAATCTTCTCCTCCATGTATTCTACACCTACCTACTTATATTAATGTAGGAAAATATTATATGTACTGTCATTTTTCTACTCCAACTTTTTACTCTTACATGTAGTGAACTCATTAATGTAACCCTATTGTTTTAATCAAAATGGCGAGTAATGTCGTGTCTCCATTCTTACGTTAAAAAAAAAAGGGGAAAAAGGAGGTTCAAATAGACTTTTAATTTTTATTGGGAAAACATACACCAAAAAAAAATTAGGGAAAAAGGAGAGTTCAAACTTCAAATGGACTTTTAAATTTATTAGAAAATTTAACATATATATATAATATATATATATATATAATATATAATATATATTATATATATATATAAATTTAGGTTCTGGTTACGGTTAGGTGCTCAGGTGCGGTGTGCGGTTTAATCTGGACCATTCATCTCGCTTAAATCAACGTTCAGGATTGTCAAATTAAAAAAAAAAATGCGGTGGCAATTTTATAATTTTTGCATCTAGGTCAAAATTAAGTGAGCGGATCTGTGATTAATGTGTGTGAGTTTTGTATATAAGATGCGTGAGGTTTGTGTGTAAGGTGCAGTGAGTTTTGTGCTTAATGTGCGTGAGATTGTGCTTAACGTAAGTAGTTGTAAAAAATTTAAAGTGTGGACTTTTGTGCAAAGTGCGTGAGATTTGTTCTTAATGTGAGTGAAGTTTTGTTTAATGTGTGTAGGGTTTGTGTTTAATGTGTGTGAGGTTTATGTGATTACATGTCAGTATGTGAAACTTAAGGTCTGTGAGTTAATAATTAAAGTGCGTGGGGTTTATGCTTAATGTGCGTGAGGTTGTGCTTAATGTGCGTGAGTTTTGTTAGTTAATGTGCGTGAGTTTGTGCTTAATGTCAGTAGTTGTTGAAACTTAAAAGTCTGTGAGTTAATATTTAAAGTGCGTGGGTTTTGTGCTTAATTGTGCGTGAGGTTGTGCTTAATGTGTGTGGTTTTGTATTTAATGTGCGTGAGTTTGTGCTTAAGATCTAACACTTAAGGTGCGTGTTTCTATCACTTAGTGCGCCATTTTTTAGCTTATGCTTCTTTCTCAGACACGTACGCGTTTATTTTTTTTTTTTAAATTTTCATTGATTTGAGTTGTTGATCTAAATTTGATCAACGGCTCAGATCTAACCGCACAACCGCACAGGACTCTATACCCGCACCTGAACCCTTCCCTATATAGGGAAGGGTTCAGTGCGGGATATTAACTTCCCCGTGTGTTGTGCGGTTAGATCTGAGTCGTAGATCAACAACTCAAATCAATGAAAATTTAAAAAAAAAAAAAAAAAACGCGCGCGTGTCTGTAAGAAAGAAGCATAAGCTAAAAATGGTGCACCTTAAGTAATAAAAACACGCACCTTAATGACCCGTTGATTCACGGAATAGGCCGGGAATGGCATAGCATCTCCCAGTAATAGGCCTTGTCTTTGTTTAGTAACCATTTCTATTACCAGGATTATAACATTCCTGGTAATAGCTATTACTAGGGCCCCCTTGGTATTAGCCTATTACTGAGCCGCTCATGAATAGATTTTAGAATCTATTTCTTTTTTACCCCGTTCTTTAACTTAATTTTTTTTATCCTATATATAAATTTATCCTATTTCACCACCGTCGTTGCCACCACCACCATCACCGCGCCGCCACCACCACCGCCGCCCCCAACATTGCCACCGCCACCACCACCATTACCACCCCAGCAGCACCACCGCCACCACTACCCATCACCACCGCCGCCCACCACCATCGCCGCGCCACCACCATCGCCGCCGCCGCCGCCATCACCCCACCACCGCCACCAGAACCACCATAACCACCCACCCAGCAGCAACCACCGCCGTCGCCCCCACCACTGCACCGCACCACCACGCCACCACCACCGCCACCAACCCACCATCCCACCACCGCCACCGCCACCACCACCACCATCACATATTTTTATAAGGTAATTTATGTCTTTTAAAGCAATTTCATTTCTATCCTTAAATCAACCAACACTGTAATATAATTTCTATAGTCTATTCTTCGCGAACCAAACAATAGAATACAATTCCTATTCTATTCCTTGCCTATTCCATTCCTTTATGGAATGCATTCCTATTACCTCAAAAATTCATTCCGTGAACCCAAACGTGTTTAAGTGTTAGATCTTAAGCACAAACTCACGCACCATTAAATACAAAAACCACACACATTAAGCACAACCTCCACACACATTAAAGCACAAACCCACGCATTTAAATATTACATCACAGACCTTTAATTTCACAACTATTGACATTAAGCAAAACCGGCACATTTAACTACACCAACTCAGCACATAAGCACAACTACGCACATTAAGCACATCCCCACGCACCTTAAGTATTAACTCATAGACTTTAAGTTTCAACAACTATGACATTAATCACTAACCTCACACACATTAAGCACAAACCTACGCACATTAAAGCACAAACTCCACTCACATTAAGACAAATCTCACGCACTTAAGCACAAAAGTCCACACTTTAAGTTTTAACCAACTACTCACGTTAAGCACAACCCCACGCACATTAATCACAAAACTCACGCACTTTACGCACCAAACCTCACGGCATCTTATATACAAAACTCACGCACATTAATTACAGATCCGTCACCTTAATTTTGACCTAGATGCAAAAATTACAAAATTGTCACCGCATTTTTTTCTAAATTTTTTGACAATCCTGAACGTTGATTTAAGTGAGATAATGATCCAGATTAAACCGCACAAACCGCACCTGGGCACCCTAACCGCACCAGAACCAAATTATATATATATATTATATATATATATAGAAGGGTTCAGGTGCAGATATAGCTTCCCGTGCGGTTAGATCTGAGTCGTTGCTCAAATTTTGATCAACGGCTCAAATCAATGGGGAAAAAAAAAACGCGTTTCTGGAAGAAAGAAGCATAAGCTAAAAATGACGCACCTTAAGTGTTAGAAAACGCACCTTAAGTGTTAGATCTTAGCACAACCTCACACACATTAAGTACAAAATCCACATACATTAAGCACAACCTCACGCACATTAAGCACAAAACCCACGCACTTTAAATATTAACTCACAGACTTTAAGTTTCAACAACTATTGAATTAAGCACAAACTCACGCACATTAAATACAAAACTCACGCACATAAGCACAAACTCACGCACATTAGCACAACCCACGCACCTTAAGTATTAACTCATAGACTTTAAGTTTCAATAACTATTGACATTAATCACTAACCTCACACACATTAAGCACAAACCCTACGCACATTAAGCACAAACTTCACTCACATTAATAACAAATCTCACGCACCTTAAGCACAAAAGTTCACATTTTAAGTTTTAACAACTACTCACATTAAGCACAACCCCACACACATTAAGCCCAAAACTCACAGACCTTACGCACAAAACTCACGCATCTTATATACAAAACACACGCACATTAATCACAGATCCGCTCACCTTAATTTGACCTATATGCAAAAATTACAAAATTCCCACCTCATTTTTTTTTTATTATTATTATTATTATTATTATTATTATTATTATTTTAATTTTGATAAATCCTGGACGTTGATTTAAGCGAGATAAATAGCCCAAATTAAACCGCATAACCGCACCTGGACACCCTAACCGCACAAGAACCTAATTCCTTTATTCATACAAAATTAAAATTTACATATTTTTTTTATTTTTAAATATAATTCTCTTAGTTATTGTTCATTTTTCTGGAATTATAAAATGTATGAATGACAATTATGAATAAATCAATTTAATTTTTTAAATTTTCTCTATAAATTTATCTAAATATGTGAGTAGGGACTATATTAACCATACAAATTTTAATTTTAATTTTAAATCCTATGAAAATAGATACTAACCAAAATATATGGAAGTCCAACTGTATTATTATATTATACATGTTAGCATTCTCATTTTCTATTTTTATAAATTTCTTCTGTGCATCACATGGGTAAAACATTAGTGTTAATTTATATATAATTCACAAAATTTGGATTTAGAGGTTGTAATTTAAAGCCATTGACCAATTTTATCAATCATTATTGTGTGGACCAGTGTTCCACAAGCTGTGTGGATTGTATACTGTAAAATAATGTACATTCAGTATAAAAATAATGTACTTTTAATATATTAGAAATGTACATTGTATTCAAAGAATGTACATTATTTATATACTGCGTGTACATTATATTATATAATGTACATTCAGTACACAAATAATATATATTTAGTATATTAAAAATGTACTTTTTGTTATGATCCACACAGCACTGTGTGTACCATAATTTGCCTAATTTTATACTTGCTATGTAAATTAATAACACAATTCAAGTTATTTAGCGTGTAGCATTTTTATTTTATCAAAATGTATTGTTGGTATTACAATATTTGGTCGAGTCCAATGACTAATATATTAATATAACTATTGTTTACACAATCGAGGTCAAATGTTCACACATTCTAGCCTCTATCTCTATCTCTATCTCTATCTCTATATCTCTCTCTCTCTCTTCTCTATATTATATATATATATATTATATATATTATATTATTTATATATTATATATATATTTAAAGCAAAATGATTAGGAAAAAATTTTTCCTCCATAGTGTAAAAACATTAATTGTATTCACATTAATTTATAAATTCATGTAATTTTAATTACAAATCAAATCAGCATTTACATAATTATTAAATTAGTCAACATAACATGTCTATATTATTAATTTATAAAAAATTATACATATTATATTTATATATCTATCCCTTCTATTCTATATCTCTATCTTATATATTAAAGCAAAATGATTAGGGAAAAATCTCTATCTTTATATTTTTTTGAAGGGAAAATATTTGTGCTTCATTACTAAACGAACATAGTAGTAGAGTCGGGTGGGATCGAGTCCCAGTACATTGAGTGATCCTGATCAAATGCTAAAGATGCTAGTGTATGAGCATGTAAATTCATTGTTCTAGAATAAAATTTAACGAGCAATAATTAAATAACGACATAGATGTACCACATTGATTTGTAATGACCCAAACGTAGGACAAGATAGTTGAAGAGTCTGACAGTATGGCACTCCGCAATTCTGAGCAATCCGTAAGTAGATCCACTGTTAACACGTCTCATGCTTTGAGCCAAGATATGACCTCCTTGCAAGCTAATGCATCCGCCAATGAGTGGTGAATGAGAGCTTGCGAGTTTCCGTTCGTTGCTGCTACAAAGTTTCCGTCGTGCGAGATCAAAACGATTCCGTACGTGGCCTCCCCCGTCCGCTGTTTGAAGCCTGCGTCGAAGTAGCATTCTAGAATAATCACAAAATATGAATGTATGCATAACATTCTCATGAGTCAAACCACACATCGGGCATGCTGGATCCAGTTCTACTCTCTTTATAAGCAAATTATTAGTGGTGGCAAATATCACACACAACTCTCCATAAAAAAAGTCTTCCATTTTGTAGGCACCTTTAATTTCTACAATGTAACCCATTTAGTAAAGGTTGCGGGATTATATTCTATATCACCAACAACTCGCCTGTATGCATTTTTAATCGTGTTAAACACCTTTTGGGTCACTTAACCAATACCATGAATCCTCGTAATCCGGGCTAATAGGAATTTTATTGATACGAGTTATATCTTCAGGAATGAACAAGTCTGACAATATTATGGGGATCCCATGTATTAGTTTGTTCATCAATCAATCTAGCCACCAAAGCTCCTCCCAATTCTTCAAGCATTTCTGTTTGGATCAATGGACTAGGGTCATCTAGTATCCAAGGATCTCCCCAAATCAATGTATTCCTGCCATTACCAATTCTCCTCCTTATCCCTGAACAAACAAGATTATGTGCAGCCATAATACTCCTCCAGCAATAACTCGGGCAATTTCCTACAGTTGCATCAACAAAAGAGGAATTAGGATAGTACTGGGCTTTGTATATTTTCGCGGCCAGGGTGTTAGGATTCGGTCAGAAAACACCATGCCTGCTTTCCTAACATAGGCAGATTAAAGACACGTAGGTCCTTAAAGAAAAATGATTAGGGAAAAAATTCCCCTAATCATAATCATCATAAATAATTAAATAAAGATGAAAAGAATTAAAGTGAATAATAAGCAACAAAATTTTAGTGGATATGAGAGTAATTCACAAATTAATTTGAGTAATAATTGTTGATCCATAATTGAGAATTAACATTGCAATAATTATGTTATGTTTCTAACATTAATTGATTGGAGATAAATTTAAAATTCAGAATCAATATTTACATGAACATCTACACCTACTTCAACACTATAAATAAATCATCATCCACATGACCACAACCAATACTATAATTATGTTTTGGTCGTGGCTGGAATTGAGAGGATGGTTGTGGCTAGAATAGAGAGAAGAATATTTCTGGGAGTTTAGATCTCTTATAGAGCTTTTATACCGTGCGATCTGGGGAAGATGAATCAAGAAATGCGCAATAGACATGAAGAAAAAGCTGGAGGATAAAAATCATACCTTACTTCTCAACTTGGAGCTGTTCTTTCTTGGAAGCAGAGGCGGCAACTGTTAGCCGTAGCTCATGAACGCGAAGAAGAAGAAACAGCTTACGTAAAAAGACTATTTTCCCTCATGAATAAAAAATTTAAAAAGGTTTAAGTTTTTCCGTATAATTTCCACCGGTGATTTGGCCGGAAGGATCAAATCTGCTAAAAAAAACATAGTTTGTGCATCGCACGGGACACATACTAGTTTAACTATAATTAGTATTTTCACTTGTGCGATGCACGAAATGGATTTGTTGTAATATATTAAGAATATTTGAATCGATATATAATTATTTAAATTAGAACATCAAATATTATATAGTGCAATTAAAGAAATGGTTTGGATCGTTTATGTATTTTGATGTTATCATTAATTGAATTTGTGCAAATAATTGTTCAATTTAATATCTAATGTCTAGATGTACGCATGCAATGTTATAACTTTGAAGATTTTATTTATCATTGTTTAGTATTTTCATAAATTAGACAAATGTATTTTCCGTTTCATTTTTAATTTTCGTTCCATTTTAATTTACCTTTACTATTTTTTAAAATATACATTTACTATTGATGATGTAGAATATTATTATTGAAATATTTCCTTTCCATTTTTAATTTTCCTTTACTTGATGAGGTAGAATATTATTATTGAAATAATTCCATTTCATTTTTAATTTCCGTTTCATTGTTTGAAATTGTGAAAGATTTATGATATAATTGTGATTTATGATATAGTTATGTTTGTTAGACGAGACGCTAATAAGGCGGCTCATGTGTTGGCTAAGCATGAAAATGCACCAACCGTATGTTCAGTCTTGAGGGATGATCCTCCGTCTTTTTTGGAGCCAATTTTGGCTAATGCAATCTGATTTCACTTGGTTTTCAAAAAAAAAATTGTGATTTGATTTATTCTACTATGTAATATTATTGTAAAAAATTAAAATGCAATAATTTGACCATTTCCTTTTCCATTTTAGTCAATTATGAATCCCTTTTTTTAATATTCAGTTAATTATTAATATTCATTTCATTTTCCAATTAACCTAATTTCCATTCATTTTTTCATTTTTTAATTTCCAGTCAATTATTATATTCATTTCATTTTCCAATTTACATAATTTTCGTTTAATTTTTAATTGATTATGTAGAATATTATTGTGACATATTTATATTCCTTTTTTTAGTTTACGATTTTTTTTTAATTTACCTTTACTATTTACTATTGTTTGGACGGGAAATCAAGTATATAGGATTTTGTTTTTAATTATAGTATACATATATTTTATTAGAAAGAGAGATTTTTTAGGAATTGGACGGTAAGTTAAAGTTCGGGATTTTGTTTTTATATATAGTATAGATTATAAAAGGAATTGTATTAGACTATTTTATAATATTAGAATAGAAATTTTAACCTATAATTATATACTACCAAAAGAAAAATCTCTCTCCCTGACTTCTAGGGTTTTCTATCTCTCTCCCTGGCTTCTAGGGTTTTTTTTGCGCTATTCGTGTACCTTTACCGTACTCAATCGTTTTCATCTGTTGCATTATCTTGTCGCTAGAGCATGGTTTATGTTGTAATCGAAGGTTGCGGTTGATTGCATACGTCACGGACACAGAAGGCTTTTCTTCGCTACTTTTGTTTTGCTGCTGCCGTATTATTAACGTGACTTGGGCGGTGAATTGGAGCAGCGCTGTTTTGTGTTTAATGTCGCACGTTCCAGTCAACAGTACTGCTGGTCCTTCTGTGTTCCAGCGCAACATGAATGTTCAAGAATTGGCGGAAGGCTGTGCTGGGATCTCCCTTGACGATGAGGAGATTGGAGTGCGTTTTGAGGAAGAGGCGGGTGTGGGGGAGGCCGAGGGCTTGGTGCAGCAGTATTGGCAGTTGGTTGGCCGTTTCCTAACCGATCGCAATATTAAGTTTGATGTGATGAGGCAGGTTATGTCGTCTGTGTGGAGGCCATTGATGGGGATACAAGTAGCTGAGGTGCAACCGAATCTATACTATTCACGTTCTATCATGATACGGACATAGCTTTAGAGGTGACCGGTTCCGGTTTGAACCGGAACCGTAACCACCGTCACTGTGCTAACCGGAACCGAACCGGAACCGTCCGTACGGTTCCGGTTCCGGTTCTTAACCGGAACCTATAAGGTTCCGGTTTAAGGTTCCTATATATTGGAACCGGAACCGCCGGTTCCGGTTCGGAACCGGACGGTTCCGGTTCCAACCGTAAAAAAAAAAAAAAAAAAAAAATTAAATTAAATTGAAATTTGAAAAGCCAAAGCCGCAAGGCTTTGGCTTTTCAAAAGTCTAAACCAGCAGCCACTGGCGTAGGCCAGTGGCCTGCTGGCTGCCAATAGCCATGCTATTGGCCAGTAGGCCAATAGCATGGCCTAAACTTTAGGTTTTTTTTTTTTTTTTTTTTTTTTTTTTTTTCAAAATTCCGGTTAGAACCGGCGGTTCTAACCGGAACCGCCGGTTCTTGAACCGGAACCGGAACCTTAATATAAGGTTCCGGTTCCGGTTTCTCCATTTGCGGAACGGAACCGGCGGTTCCGAACGGAACCGAACCGGAACCGGAACCGTGGTCATCCCTACATAGCTTATGTGTTGGAGAATGGTCCTTGGCTTTTGAGAATGCCACCCTGGTTTGTCAACCTTTGCGACCTGGTGAGCATCCACGAGGTCACTTTGAATACGATTGATTATTGGATACAGGTTCATGATTTGCCGGTTGGCTATCGAACGGATAAAGTCTTGGAGAAGGTGGGGGATTTTTTGGGGCTGTTTGTTCGGTTAGATAAGCGGAATTTTGTCAGACCCTGGACAACTTTCTACAGGGTGAAGGTCACGGTTGAGGTAACGGCACCTCTGAAAAGGGCGCATGAAGATGATATTGCGGGACAATTCATGGACGTGGGTTAATTTTCGGTACGAACAGTTGCATATGTTTTGTTTACTTCTGTGGAAAGTTAGGCCACACGGATAAGTTTTGTCTTGATGCTCGTGTGGCGGGTCTGAAACCTGAGCAATACCCTTTTAGTGAGAGTTTGAAGGCTGGGGGCAATTTAGGCTAAGGCGGTGGGGAGAGTTGGCTGCAAGAAAGGAGAACGGAGGCACCGGGAGTTGGGTCTCGGGTGCGGGGAGGGGGGTGTGCTCACGGCTCTCAGTTGACCGTTGCCGGGCTGGGGGGCGGTTCGGCTTTGCCGGCAGAGTTGCGCCGGCTTGCCGGCTCTGGGTGGTGGTACGACAAGAGTCACTAGGCCACTTGTGGGGGGTTAAGGGAGGGGGTACGGGATGAGGGGAGGATTGAGGGTGCGGGTTGATCCGAAGGAGGCGGGGGGTGGTGAGGGAGGTGGCGGGGAGAGTGGAGGTGGAGGAGGGGAGATGTTGGTGGATTCTGATTCTTCTATTCTGGTGGGACCTGTTGATCAGGCCCGCCCTTCCCAATGAGTATCCTAAGTGGAACTGCCGTGGCTTGGGCAATCCACGGACGGTTCGCGAAATACAGGACTTAGTGTCCAAAAGGAAGTCGGATTTTGGTACTTGATGAGTACGATGGGTGGATAGAGAGTCATTGGAAGGCTCCGTGTAAGATTGGTTTTGAGGGGGTTATTGAGTGGATAGTAGTGAGGCGAAAGGAGGCATGGGTTTTCTTTGAGCAAAAAACAATATAGCGTTCGGTTGTTTAATTAAGTATTCTAAATAACCACATTGTCTTGGTGGTGTCATTTGCGAATATCGACCATCGCTGGATGCTTTACTTGCTATTATAGTGTTGGCGCAAAGCACGAGAAAGAAGAAGTCGTGGGTTATCTTACGATCGCTATTCAAGGATGCATTGTGATTTCCGTTGGGTGGTATAGGTCGGATTCAACGATTCCTTCACATCTTGAGAGAGGGGTAGACGGCCACACCAAGCCTGGTTTGTAGGGGGGTTTTTGGGAGGCTTCTTTCGGATTGTGGTTTGTGACGTTCCCAATGATCGGGTTTCCTTTTAACCTGGGAACGGATTAGAGGGGACGCGAATGGGTGGGGGGAGAGGTTTTGGGATAATGCGTGGGGATGCAGAGGTTGGGGATCATGATAGAGCCAGGCTATTAATAATTGAGACGTTTAGTCGGATATTCGACCTTTTTCTGATATAATGGGCAGTGGCACAACGGAGACCGTAGTGTTCGTTTTGAGAATGCGTGGTTAGGGGGAGGGCGCAGAGGGGGGGGGACGGAGCGGTGGTTGAGTACGCAGGGGTTTGGGCTTTGCCGGAGAGATTGTGGACGTGGTGTCAAGGGGTCTGAAGAAGTGGGGCGCGCGCGCCATTTCCATAATGTGGTTTCAGGATTGTTATTAAGCGGGTAATTTTGAAAATGCTTTGAGAGGGCGCATGACCGTATCTCTGGGGCAGTTTGACGTGGATGAGCAGTTGTGTTCATTCGTCGCAGGAAAGGTTTTTTGGAACCAGGCAACGCAGCACTGGCTGCAGGGTGACAGATAGAAATACAAGTTTTTATCCCCAGTATCCCGTACCGGGAAAAGGAAGAATTTTGTTATGAGCTAAGGATGAGACTGGGGTCTGGAGGGAGGGGATGGCCTTTTTCCTCGCTGGTCCACGGCTATTATGAGCAGATTTTCAGTCCACGTGGTGGAACCGGGGGTTTCCGTGGACATCTCGTTCGACGTGTCAGCCGTAACAGAACGAATTTTCTTCTCTGCGTTTTGAGCCTGAGGAGGTGGAAGAGCGCCTTGTTTTGTCCATGGGAAAGGATAAGCTTCACCGGACGATGGCTGATCCGGGCTTCTAATAGGCATTCTGGGATCTTTGTTGGTAAGTGTGTTACTGATTTTGTGCTTAATCTGTCTAATCTCATCTCCTTCCGCTAGAGTTGAATATGCGAATATGTAGATTATTCCTAAAACGGCACCACCCGGCGCCCGCGCGCGCGACGACCGCGCGCGCGCGCCGCCGCGGCGCCGCGCCGCCTATTGCTCTTGTGTAATGGGTATATAAGTATGGCTAAGATGATGCTATCGTATGAAGTCGTTCTGATAATCTTATTTTTTCGAGTCGCAGAGTGCATTTTTGCTGGCGGCTTATCTCGGGGACAATATTCTCAATTTGCGTTTGAGGTTGGCCATTACTTACGAAGGAACACTAGGCGGTAGGGTGGCTGCCCTTAAATTATATGGCTTAGGCCTATGATCGGAATTGAGTGGTCTTTAGTGGAGAGGAGAGGAAGAGAATGTTGTTGGGAACTGGGTTTTGTATGAAAAATGGGTCGGACTTTCCCGCTAGCGCGCCACCACGCGCCAGCCGTCGCGCGCCGCCGACGGACAGCGCAGAGCCGAGACCACGAGCGTGCGACCTAGCGCGAGAGACCAAAAGAGACCGAGAACGAAAAAATTTCTAGGGGGTAAGGCGGGCATCCAGCTATCTCCGTATCCTTTATTTATATGTGCAACGCACCGCGCGCCACTCTAGCGCCCGACCGCCCCGGCAGTTATTAGCAGGATGCTCAGGCAAAAGGACGGGATGCATAGTCCAGGGTACTCGTGGGAGCCCCATCTATTTCGCATCTTTTCTTGGCGGAATAATAGTCTTCTTTTTTTTAAGGCTAATTGCGGAAACTATGGAGGTGAACAACGATGTTTAGCGCTTTATGAGGACTTTTAGGGCAATCGTTAATTTTCCATACATCCATATTTTTAGCCGTAATACTGCCTTGGGGGGTCAGGAATGATATGCAAAGATAAAAAGAGATAAGAGAGAAATAAATAAGAAAAAAAGAAAAAAAGCAGATGATTTTGGGAAATATCTGGGTCTCCCCTCATATGAAAAACAGGAAGTGGTTTGCGTATTATTACAGAGTTACCCGCGAGCGGCGAGGTTTGGCTCCCTCGCGCACTCCAAAAAAAAAGAAAAAAATAAAGTAAATAAATACAAGAGAAAAAAATAGCTGAAAGTGTGGGCACAAAGCATGCCGATTACACTATGAGTAAATTATTGTTCCTATGAACTTTATGTGTCCTCACTTGGATAGGCTTCATGAAGATACTGTTGGGTCAGAGTAGTGTGTGATTGGCTTCACTGGTTGGCAATGGGACAAGATTGTGTACCAAAGAGTATGTGGGCTGGGTTTTTTAAAAAGGCTGCAATGATTTAATTGCTTTCCTTAGAGAAGCAAGGGGAATTTTGTTGACTAGCCCGCGCGCCCCTGCCAGCTCGCGCGCGAAAGAATCTTTTAAAGCAAGGGGTATTCCGACCCGCGGCGCGACTATTTTTATGGGCCACACTTGTGGTAATCAAGTTATGTTGTGGAGAACATCATGGCCAGCAGGACTGTTGTTCGAAGTGGCGTAGCCGGAGAATTGGCAATGGAGAATGACTAAACGACGCGACCCCTGGGAACCACCCCGGTTGCTGTACCTCATGAACGTTTGTTCCCGCCGATCAGCTATGCAACTCCTGTTTTAATGGTGGCTTGACTTGAATAGTAATGACGAGGGTTCGGCCGCGCGCGCCCCGCGCGCGCGCGCGCGTTAATTTTGCAATTTTTATTCAGGGATGTAATTTGATTGTACAGACCCCGGTTTGTGTAGGGATTTTTAAGATGATTGGTAACTGGTCGGAGACTTAGGGGAATCTATGGGTTAAAAATGGTTATAAGACTTTGGAGAGATAATGGCCTTGTGATGCTTTCATTGGGAACACATTTTGGAAACTTATGGGTTCCTCCAATGGGAAGATTTTTCTATGAGACATTACTCAATATTTTGCCAACAATTTACTATTTTGTTAGAAGAAGGGTTGGAGATCAAAAATGTGTTCCCTGCTTGTGGGATACTTGAAGAGGATGTTTATAGCACTTTACTGCAATTGTGTTTGCTAGACATGTGTTTGGAATATTTCACACTCAAATCCTAACTTTTGGTGATCATGATTTTGCCGGCGCTTCGGGGTGGCCGCCCGCTGCCGCCCGCCGCGGAGCGGCTTGGACTCAACATATCTCTGGTTTTCTTAAGAAAAAATATTTTGATACTCTACTGAATTATGGGAAGGCCCGGAACATGGCGGTTTTGGGACTTTGGCTTTGCCTACATCCGGACGGCAGCTGTGTGTCCTTTCA
>VALG01016606.1:0-10204 GCA_009835305.1 Ipomoea purpurea | reverse complement strand
TCAAACGATGGTTTGCTACAAGATGAATAAAGGTAATGACATTTTCATTAGTAACTCGCATGGTTCTTCCTCCAGTAAGCAGCTCCCTCCTCTCTTTGCTCCCCATATTCATTGTTAACCACAACAAAGTACAGCTCCAAGTCTGATAAGTTACCGTTGTATGCTGTAAGTCAGAAAGAAGTGCAACAAAATGTGTTCAGAAAGATAATGTTAAAACAGAAACAGGATCTAAGTAACAAAAGGAGGAAAATTTCAATGAGAAGTTCCTGAACAACCATTCTTCAGTTGAATACTATACATGAGAAGATTTATCAGTTTATAATTTCACTAGTCATAATGAATTTGATGTAGCACTTAGATGAAATTTACATACAATGCTGGTGAATTCAACAACCCACAATGTCAGCCCATGGTATAGTTTTCTCTATACAACTAGGTAATAATAGCAAGCTGAAAAAGACATACAAGTTTGAATTTATCAAAAGAAATAAACTAACAAAGTAATCCTAGGAGACTCCACTTATAACCCCAAAAGATCCTTAAACTTGTCATAGGAAAACAGATTGCCCTAAATACTGCTGATTTCTTTCTTTCCAGATCATCAAGATTAAGGAAATAGGAGCCAGGCTTCATTCCTTTTTCCTCTTCTGTTATGAAAAAAATCTGAACCAGTCTAACCTCTTTGATAATAGATGGAATGTCCCCATGAACACTCACTAATGACATAGAGCATGATCAAACATTGTCTTGCCCCATCACAATGGATGAGCAGATCACTCAGTTTCTTCACCATTGAGAAAATTAGTGCTTCTCATCGACTCATCCAAAAACAGAAGCTTTTGGAGAACATTTTGGCTTTTAAGAGCTGACTGACAAGATTCCATTTCTTGATATAGTCCAGATCGTCTTGTCAACACCCTCATCATCAAACTTTGAATTGTAGAGTGTTGGCATGAAATTAAGAGAAGTTTCAATTATGGGGCAAAGCTCTTGTACAAACTACAGTCATTCAGTTCTGAGAATAAAAAGGGATATATTGTTTTACTGAGAATTTGAGATTATTATCAAGTTTAGTAGGTGTATATAGACGTTGTCCACAAGATGTTCTGTGAAGCAGCAAAAGTGAACATGACAGTTTGAGAAATATGATATTTTGAAACTTTGTGATCCTACCCTGCCATGTACAAATCGGCCTGCATGCCTCGAGGCCTTTGCCTTTGTCATAAGGGAGACACAATTTGAATAGGCATAATGTGTGCTGAGCATGTCATGCCTAACACAAGGCACTGCCCCTGCCAATAGTACTATGTTCAAACTGCAAAGTACTGACCATAACACAAAATCTTCCTTCATGCTATGTCTTCATAATCCACTACACTCAGCCAACCAAACCCTCAAAGTCATTTTAAAATAAAAGAGAATTTCTTTAGCAGAAAAGTGCCATGCATCTGTGTAATTACATATTACTAGTTCTTACTGAAATGAACACTTTTCTGCTTTTTCAACGAATAACTAAATGAAAACAAGTCTTCATTGACCATAGTAGTATTAGGAAAAACTTGAATGGAGAAACAGTTGCAATGAGATCACCTTCAGAAAAATTAGATGGCGGTAGAGCTCCGGGTCCAATGAAGGTAAATCATTCAAATAGTTATGCCTGAGGAGCAATGTGAATGGGGAAAAATGAGCAAAACACAACAAAACAAAAACAGTAAGCTAAGTCTATATACTAACAAAGCAATTCCATTTCTATTTCTATACACAGTAAATAAATCAAATTATAGAGAGCATAAGAGAAGGATCATATAAGAAGAATTCCAGAAATTCTTACTTTTGTTTCAATTTGCTCAGGAAGAATGTTGCAAATGGTATGTCAACAAGAATCCCTTCAAACATTGCCTACAATAACAAGGTTAAAACAAAGTAAAAATCTTCTCCTTGTTGATAAAACATAACAAATAAAAGAACTATTATTAAATCTTTATAAGAGCAAAACAAAAGAGTAAAATGAGTAAATCCACCTTAAGAGGAGGTTATAGATAATAATGAAAACTACTAAGGTGAAACTAGGTAAAGGAAATTACTAGGAAAGACATTCTGCAGTCCACAAACAAAGTAGAAGTCAATCTTTTTTAAGGCAAAAAGTGCACCAAAGAGATGGCTGGACCACCTTGCTTCAAAGTGCAAAGTGAAGCATTGCTTTTGAAAAAGTGACACGAAATGACAAATTAATTTTATGAATCAAATTGAAATGTAAATGTTTTGTAATGCAACCTTGAAGACAAAAATACTACAATTAAGATGAATTTATAACAATATGAGCATATTGTTGCATCAATTATTAATGTAGTGCACCAAATCACTAATAAATCCAGAGTAGTTAAATCGTAAATACCACTTGAAAAGAGTTGGGAAGTGGTTTTTAGGAATGTAAAATTAGGGAAGGAGTGATAGGTGGGTGGGGAATTGGGTAATAGAGTTATAGAGGTAGGGAGGAGGCCATAGAGACAAGTGGTGGCTGAGGGCATTGGTTGGGCAAGGTGGTTACCAGTGTGATGGCTGGAACTTGGTTAGGATGAGGCACTTTGGAAAAGTGATATTTCTGTCAATAAACTGCAATTCACTGATCAAATTAGGGTCTAATGACTGGAGTAATTCATAGTTTTCTCATAAAAGAGACAGGGTGAGAGACTCAGCCAGTGGTGATGCACACTCGGCAACCAGAATATAGGCAGTCCAATGCACAAAGCTTCAGTAAAGCATACAGTTCATTTCCTTAGTTCGAAGTTCAAATTAAATTAAAACTACTACAAAAAGAAAATGAGTTTTCAATTTTTCATACATGTTTCCAAAATTGACGTGAAGATTTTCATTTTCAAAATAAATAAAAAATAATATGAGAAAGTGAACTACTACTCACGTTATAAAAAAATGGCATGACGATTGATGAAAGTAAAGTGAATACCTTTGCAAGAACAGTCCCAAGAAAATTGAAGTATTGGAGATGTTGTTCATGAATCAGCCCTGATCCAGGATTCGGATATAGTAGGTGATCAGCCGTTTCCTGGATATATATAGACAGATATGCATTACTGAAAATAGACACCCAAAAAACAAAAACCATGACAGATACAGCCTTGTCTTTTAATTCATATCAGAAACTATTGACCCTTTTATATGACTCATCCATGCAAGTTCTTTGAACATTTTGGCAGGGAATAATTACAATTGTGAACCTTTGAGAAAATACAATACTTTTTGGATCTTAAATGGAATTAATTATTCTTTTCACATACTTAGGTGCATTTGGGAGAGCTGTCAGAGCAGTTTCCATTTGGATGAATTGCAGTTGGATGATAGGAGTAACACAGCTTCAATTGCAGAAATTTCAGTACAAGTGGTGTGATTGTGCACTCCAATCCCACCACTCTCCTCCCAAAGGAAGCCTTAGTTGTAGAAATCAAGACACTAAAACTAGATAGGCTTGAGACTATTTATAAATTGAGGGAATACTAATGAATGGAGTTATCAAAATTATATTATTGACTGTAAGCAAATAGAATGTGGATGTTCTTTAAATGTATTAAAAATATAACAGCACTGGTCAGTCATTTTTTCTGCTGTAACGCGCTATTGTTCATCCTTAAGTCCTCAACTCTCTATATTAATTAAAAAATTAATTCGTTTGGATTTTACAAGTTCAAAGTGGTATAATTTTTCCCGAAACCCAGAGACAATTGATTCTCTTGCTCTATGTACTCAATTCTGTTTCATTACATGCTTTATCTAATATCCTTATCTGTAATTTCTTTAACAAATAGATTTTATACATCAGATTCATTTTACTTCTATTCCTGTTCTATCTATAAATTCCTTTAGTTAATTCCCTTCCATGTCTATCAGTGAATAAAGGTCCCTTATCCAGCAAGTCATGGTAGGTGATAAACTAAGACATAAAAGTGAGCTGATCAGCCAATGCACAAATAATTAAAGACATGTACAGCAACAGTGGAAAGTAAATGGGTACTACCTTAAATAATCCATATTGTACATCAAATGCTGAACGAGTAATATTCTCCATAAAGTCTTTGAAAATCCCACCACCATCTATACCAGCCTCTTCAACTCCAAATTCATTGATAAAGGTAACACGAATCTAGAAAGCAGGAAAATGACAATTTGTTATAAAAGGAAAAGACAACAAGCCCTTCTAACGGAATAAGTTTTTACAAATCCAATACATATATTTGTATCAGAACAATACAAAGTTACAAAATCATGATCAAAAACAAAAAGGGCATCACCAGTCCACGAGGATCATAAACTCAGATAATGCATTCAACTGATTAAAAGCATCTTCCAAAATATGGTCTCTTCTTATTCTAAGTCTATGCCTTGCAAAAACAGCATGATTCCCATTCCTTTCTCTGGAAGAAGCAAGCTTTGACTGGGATTTATTAAAAACCATATTAATAGCTAACTTCAATAATTAGACATGTTTTTCATAAATTAAAGTAGAAATAACTTGAAGAGGCTAGATCTAGTAAATTGAAGAAGAAAGTTACAACTGAAACACCACTCACGGTAAAAATTTTAGCTCTGCTGGTAAATGGCACCAAGAAGGGAGCTTGTTTAGATATCCAATTAGCTCTAGTATTTTTCTATCATGTGCCTGGAAGGAAAGCATGTCAAATAAAGTGACTATGAACTTTAAAAGAAAAAAATTCAAAAGGCAACCAAGAAAAGCAGAAATCAATTTTCAACTGTTAACAGTTTTACCATAGAGATGAAGTGCTCATTGACACCATCAGCATGGAAGTCAGTAGGAGATGTAAATTGCCTTCTATTATTCCAATCTTGCAACTACATTATTAACTTCATGTTAAAATAACAATTGCACAAGACATTTCATATAGATAAAAATAAAAATAAAATGAGGACAAGAAATAGTAACAATTACTACAGTAAGGAATATTTTCCAGAATAGGGGCATACATACGGGCATACCTTTGAGAGGAGCTCAGAGGCCACAACACAAACCTTGTGCTGAAGGAAGTCCACATGATGCCTCTTCGTAGTAAAATCTATCGGTAGTATATTGTTGAAATTAGTTGGAGGCAAAGGATTCAGCCATAGAATTGCCACAAGGCCTAAAGAAGAGAGGCAAAGCACACTTAAGAATTAGCACAAAGAAGAAATGAGAGACTACACAATATTAACCTTTATCCTTGAGCCCACAATGTAAGGCAAGATTCCATCAATCTATAAGTAGGGGATGAACAAAGGGAGATTTATATTTAAATTTAAAAACTGAACTACCATAACACTAATTTATTAATCTGAGGGCATAAATAATTTAGTTAAATGTTAACTCAAAGTGTTATACAGCTATTATTGAATCCTTAGTCATGTGAGGCTTATCCTATGAGAAGGCTGCAAAATTAATTGATGTGTCTTCACACAGTGATCACAATCACACAGTTTCGAAACTTAAAAGTGAATCAGATAACCTTAGAATGTAATGGCCTGTGGATTTTCACGTGTCAGCATTCCATCCAAAAAAGAATTAGTATAACATATTCCATTGAACCTAGGGTGAATTAGTTATATGAGCCTTCATAAATATTTCACAAGTCAGATTGAGCAACTTCAAAGCTGATGAACATTACAATCATAAACATTGATCATAGTTATGATACACATTAATCACAATTCACAAAGACAAATGCAATTACTTTTTGTTCCGGAACTCTACATGCTTGATCACACAACAAGGGCTCATTTATATCATTTCCCCCCTCTATCCCATCCTAACACCCTTAGTCATGTGACAGGAATAGCTAAAATCTTGCATTATTTATTAAGATGCTCAGTACTATATTCCAATGACAGCCTTTTATTTCTTCTTTTGCTGCTTTTCCAGTCGTCAGCAAAAAGGTCCTAGATTTTAACTAATCAACAAAAATATTGTCCCAGCATTTCATACAGGTTTTTTTTGTGACTTTGTTATTCTGTAATTTTACCTGTCTTAGGATAATAAATCAGACTTTTGATATGTCCTTTCAGAGATAATGGCTTCTCCTGTTCATAGAACTCCTTTCATTTATCAATTATCATAAGCATATGCCTGATCCACCACAGAATTAGGAGGGAAAAAAAAAAAAAAAGTCACCCAAAGCTTACACCAAAAAGTAATTACCAAAGAGAATAAGCACTCATATGGACAGAAAGTATTGAAGCAAAGACCTCTTACTTGTAAACAGGACAGAAAACAGCCAATGGCAAATAGCCAACCAGGTGCATCTACTGGCAAATAGGTTGACTGCTCTGACAGCAATGACCATTTCTGATTCTCGTGGCATTGCTTCATGAAGTTCCAAAGTGCAGGAACTAGTTCTGTCCGATAAGCCAAGTTACAGTCAATAATTCTATCAGGGTCTAATAAATTGAAAGTCCACGTGCAGGAAAGCACAAGCTGCACCAACAGCGCCACATCTTTCTCATTAGGCTGGCCACTTTGTACACCATTGGTGGGTGTAGACCTCCCAAACAAAACATTTGTTTCTGTTCAATAAATGAGTTTCTGTTTTTACTTGCTTTGAATGGAGGAAAATGGCCAATTTATAAACCAGTATTATAAAAGATATTAAAGATAGGTTCATTAAAATACCAACATACCAACTGTAGAAGAAAAAACTTGGATCAATTGCTTTGGATATTTGTTGTTCCAAGTCCATATTTAGAACCTCATCACTTTCTTCATCTCTCAAATACTCATTTCATCCATCAACCACTGAGAAAACTGAAGAACAGATTGGCATACCATTTTATATAAAGGTGGTCATCAAAATGTGTACAGTGTAATCACAAAAGGGCATGTTAATGAGAACAAGTACAAGGGAAATATTATTTGGCGTACTTCCTGTTACTTCCCATGCTTGATTTTCTGAAGAGATGGGAGAGCTTCCAACAAAAAATGCAGCAACAGTTGCAAAATCAATAGCCTGGGGAGTTCAACAATTTAAAGGGGACTATTAAAAAAAAATTAAGCCTGAATAATATGAAAATATAAAAACCGTTTGATTGATTCTGAAGTTTAAGAAAAAATTCAGTTGAGGCTAACTTATATGGTAGAAATAATAAATGTTATGGGCTAGGAGTTCGATAACTTTGTAGAAAAAAAATCACATTTACGTCTTGACTCTTGATTTACATTTTTAATTATATGTGATTGGATAATGGGGCATAATGTACTATTTTTAACAAGTGTGCCCAACATCCGATATTGAGATGAGAAGGCTTTGAAGCGTTGAGTTGAGGTGTGTCAAAACATACTGCTACTGAGAATGTTTTAACAAACAGAATGGAATTACAGAACTTGACAGAGGGAATGCACTAAACTAAAGAATTAGCATCATTATCATCAGAAAGTGAAAGAACATCAAGAGAAAATGGAAATCACATCCAGGTAGCTGTGAAAAGCATAGCTAACCATATCAAATGAGTCTTGCTGGGTAAAGCAAGGCTACCAACATCCAATAGGTTCCCCAAAAGGCATCCATAGCCAGGTAAATCAATTGCTGTATCAGGAGGGTAGAACACTACTATTATTCTTTGACACATAATGCCATCTGATGGATATAATGTTGACTCAGAGCTGGTGTTGCAAAAATCTATCCACACAGAAAGATGAACAGAAGTATTAAGTTAAAAGATATATGTGTGTGTTGATAATTGATAAACACTAAACCAATTATGGGACAGTACCAACCAGCACAAGTCCAAGATTTGAAATTAAAACCAGAGCGATACAAACTGTATATACCAACTTCTTTTCCCAATATGATGAGTAATCCAGTGCAATTACAACCAAACAATCAGCATGAATAAACAGCAACCTCTAAAGCACAATTAACAATAACCAATTGCAATGCTCTCTACTCTAAATTAGCACAATCTACACCCCCCCCCCCCCCAAAAAAAAACATGAGTCAAACATTGTCATTGGATTACCTCTTTTTAGGTGTGGGAAGAAACGCCACAAAAAAGGTATTGTAAGAATCTGAGAAGGGAAACTTGCTTGTGGGTCAAGGATAGGACAACTACAAGATTGTTGGCCCACGTGAGACATAATAACAGCAATTATACGCTCCAAAGAGGAATCCACCCCATTGGAAACAGGAAAAAAGCCCTTTCCTGAAAAATTAATCATCAGTAGATAACACTTAGGAGTTGGAAACGTAAAATCCCAATGTAAATTACGGGATTGATTTCTACCTTCCCCATCAGAATAAGTTCTCTAAACAAAGAATATATATTTCTTTCAAGAAGATAAGTGACTGTGTTGCAGGCCCATGGAAGCCTTAGATCAATCAACAAAGCGACAGTGTCCAACAAGAGGATAGTTGGTATATGACTGATTTCAGATGCCACAAAAAGCTGGTCCTTCAACTCATTCCTGTAAAAAGATTAAAATAAGACATCTTCTGTCTGAAGTATTATAAAGTAAAATTAATATGGAGTACTGAAAAAGATCCACTTTTAAATACACAAACAACAAAGTTCGGCTGTACTTATGGAGTAACAAGTAAACACTTAAGTGAAAGTACAATTGCACATGCATTTGCAAAGAAATAATGCTCAAAATACAAGATCCCCAAAAGACTACACTTAAAAAACATTTTCTTCTTGAAGCACGGATACGGTACTCAAGCCAAGACCTAACTCCACCACAAAAGCTAGCTCATGGGTGGAGGTTTGGCTCCAACTTAAGTACCACTCCACAATCTCTTGTGGAGCCAATGTGGGATCGTATCATTATCCACCCCTTGAAAAGCCGACGTCCGCGACGGCTTACTCTAGATGGCTCACACTCCGGACTCTTCTCGACACCAGGTAGCCCTTTTCCCCTTTGGATGGCTGTCACTCCGGACCTTATCAAGCACCAGGTACCCTTTTCTAGGTCGCCCCCCTCCGCCTAGGCCGGCACCGGATGATGGTGGACGGCTTCACTCTTGGATAGCTTTCACTCCGGACTCTTTCTCGGTTCCCTTTTGAAACCTATCAAGCACCGGGTAGCCCTCTTCCAAGTAGCCCTTTCCCACCACACTCCGGCCTCTCAACAAGAGCACCAATGATACGGTACTTCAAGCCAAGACCCTAACTCCACACAAAAGCTAGCTCATGGGTGGAGGTTTGGCTCCAACTTAAGTACCACTCCACAAATCTCTTGTGGAGGCGATGTGGGATCGTATCAAGCACACAGAATTAAATGCAAGCCAATTATGAAAATATAGAATCATGTACAGCCCATCAAAATTTCCTTTTACTCACTGTTAGAAAACGTAAGAGGGATATCCTGTCAATGTTTCAGTGATTTCAATATGTAATAGAACAAACTAACTTCACAAAATCCTTAGGTTCCTGTTCTTCACATTAAAGGGGGCAGAAGTGAGTGTGCAAGGCTCTTACATCAGGCAAGATCTGGGGCAGCAAGATGTACAGAATATTAGCTCTATCTTATGGAGGTTTATAAATGACTTGAACCCATTATATGATATTCTAATTGTCAATGGATAAGCCCACGCCCACTACACTTTGCAGAAGCTTAGTCCTATTTTCGAATCAGTGAAACCAAAAACAAAAAAGAAACAAAAAACAAAAAACAAAAAAAAAAAAACAAAAAAACAAAAAACAAAACAAAAAAAAAAAAAAAACAAAAACAAACAAACAAAATCTATAAAGGACCATGAATGCAACATTCTGTGTGCTATATACAAACCATTCAAGAATAACTCAAAGATCTTGAAGCAAACCTGTTTGCATAAAGAGCCTGGATACAAGTATAAGCAAGTTTCTTGACCCTGTGGTCCACTAATGCACGGTTGGAATCATATTCCATGCCAGCAAAGATGCTAACAATATTCCCCTGTATGGTGAATGGATAGATGTAACAAGTGCAAACTTATATAAAAAGTTAAAAGAAGAACTGGTAGAGTCATGAGGATGAATAAAAACATTTGGATTGCACAAGCATGCATCAATTTCTTCAAATAAAATCATTCAAATCCATTGATCTAACTCTCAATCCAAAAGTAGTTGGGATCAGTACAAAATTCAAATGTATTCCTCAGAGACTAATATTCACACACCCAAACTTCTAGACATATGCATGTACTAATCACTTTACAGCACCCAAACTTGT
>VALG01016600.1:0-2500 GCA_009835305.1 Ipomoea purpurea | reverse complement strand
GGGTGCCCAAGTTGCGGAAAGTTGGGGTACGTGGGTGCCCAAGTTGCGGAAAGTTGGTACGTGGGTGCCCAAGTTGCGGAAGAGGGCAGCCAAGTAGCGCACAGTGCGGAACGAGTGTGGCGAGGTTGCGGAAAGTTGCGGACTATGCGGAACGAGGGCCCAGGTTGCGGACTCATGCGGAACGAGGGCGCCCAGGTTGCGGAAAGTTGCGGAACGAGGGCGCCCAGGTTGCGGACTTATGCGGAACGAGGGTGCCCAAGTTGCGGAAAGTTGCGGTACGTGGGTGCCGAGGGTGCGGAAAGTTGCGGTACGTGGGTTGCGGAAAGTTGCGGTACGTGGGTGCCGAGGTTGCGGAAAGTTGCGGTATGCCGAGTTGCGGAAAGTTGCGGACTTATGCGGGGTGCCGGGGTTGCGGAAAGTTGCGGTACGTGGGTTCCGAGGTTGCGGAAAGTTGCGGACTTATGCGGTACGGGGGTGCCGAGATTGCGGAAAGTTGCGGTACAGGGGTGCCGAGGTTGCGGAAAGTTGCGGTACGTGGGTGCCGAGGTTGCGGACTTATGCGGAACGAGGCCGCCCAAAATGCGCACAGTTGCGGACTCATGCGGAAAATTTCACGCAACAGAGGTTTACCCGCCAGCCACCCCAGTACTTTTACGACGGTTGCGTGTTATGTCGTTTTACCTCGTTCTCGTGCCAAAATGGCATATACATTGGTTTTAAAGCTTATTGTACTACTTAATTAGTGAGGCAAATGAAATGTCATATATTCCTCTCACATTCCCAACAACCCCAAGTACTTGGCTAAGTCAGACTAGGGACTTTGCGGACAGCTGGGCATAAATTTGGACATCGTCGTTTTCTATGAAATAATCATCCAAACGCTTTGAAATTTAACAAGCATTGTTAAAATGCTCTAAACTAAAGGACCATGCAATAACATTTGAAAAAAAATGCACGGAACCACCCGAAATGGCCGTGTGATTTACGGGACAAACCGTGTCTACTCCTGTCACTGGGGTTTTTTTTTTTTTATCTACTATAGGGGGGGTATGGTAGTTGAGGTGCCGGTCGAGTTTTTTCGGAGAGTGTTGGGACGGCCCCCCTCGTCCCGTAGGCCTCGTATGAGTGTTCCCGTCGCTCATACGAGTTTTTGGGGACCGGCACAGACCCATCGGAGTCGCAAGGCGGGGCGGCACACCACAGGACCGAGACGGACATGCAAGCAAACACGATTGGACCCGTTTGGCGGTAAATTACAACCGTGAATCTGCAACATACCGTAGTAGGCTTGTAAGGGACCGGCACAGTGTCCAATCGTCTAGTAAGCTTCGTTAACGAATTGTGGTGCGCCGCAGGGGCGGAGGGCGGGTGTCGCAATGAACCCGCCCAGCGTAGCGCTGTGTAACGTTCGTGTCGCCGGGCGTGGGGGGTGAAGACCTCGTTAGAAGGATAGTAGTATTTTTTGCTCGAGGCATTTCATTCCTCGTTGGCATCCCCCCACAGCACTTGCTCGACGGCGCAACGGACCTGACGGAGACGGACATGCAAAAAAACGACCGTGGCACAAGTCGGGCAAAAAACAACCGTGAATCTACAATATACCGTTAGTAGGCTTGTAAGTTCCGACCCAGTGTCCAACCGTCTAGTAAGCTGTTCGTTAACTGATGCTTGAGCGCGCGCTACGTATCTGCCCAAGTGCAACGGGCGTTGTCCTAGCGTCGGATGTGGGGGCTGACCCACCTCGCAAGAGGTATGGTGTTGTATTGATCGAGGGATTCCACTCCCCGAGGGCTTCCTCCACCTCACCCGATGGCGTGACGGACTCGCAACCAATTGTGCGGCGAGATGGGCATTCGGGTGTTACCTTTCGGACTCGTATGAGTGTTCCCGCCGCTCATACGTATTTTTGGGGACCGGCACAGACCCATCGTAGTCGCAAGGCGGGGCGGCACACCACAGGACCGAGACGGACATGCAAGCAAACACGATTGGACCCGTTTGGCGGTAAATTACAACCGTGAATCTGCAACATACCGTAGTAGGCTTGTAAGGGACCGGCACAGTGTCCAATCGTCTAGTAAGCTGTTCGTTAACGAATTGTGGTGCCGCAGGGGCGGAGGGCGGGTGTCGCAATGAACCCGCCCAGCGTAGCGCTGTGTAACGTTCGTGTCGCCGGGCGTGGGGGGTGAAGACCTCGTTAGAAGGATAGTAGTATTTTATTGCTCGAGGCATTTCATTCCTCGTTGGCATCCCCCCACAGCACTTGCTCGACGGCGCAACGGACCTGACGGAGACGGACATGCAAAAAAACGACCGTGGCACAAGTCGGGCAAAAAACAACCGTGAATCTACAATATACCGTTAGTAGGCTTGTAAGTTCCGACCCAGTGTCCAACCGTCTAGTAAGCTGTTCGTTAACTGATGCTTGAGCGCGCGCTACGTATCTGCCCAAGTGCAACGGGCGTTGTCCTAGCGTCGGATGTGGGGGCTGACCCACCTC
>VALG01016599.1:0-11525 GCA_009835305.1 Ipomoea purpurea | reverse complement strand
TTTTTAATTTCTTAAACATTAAGGTTATTATTAATCATTATTTCAACTAAATTAATATTTATTCTCCCCTTATGCCCGTTCTATATTATTGTGATGAAAATATAATATAATATTATGTGAATAAATATATTTATAATATTCCTTTTTTATCTTGATTTCTTTTTTTCTGATTACGAGTTTATATTTATCATTAGCACCGCCTCCTCCCTGCAACAAGTTTATATACACTTTGCATTTTTCCCATTTCTTCAATTATCATACCAACCCTAATCATATTTTCTTTTTCAGATCAGACTAGCTTACAATCCCTGCGCCATTTTCTATTATTACATATGGCTTCTCATTTTATATATACTTACAGCTTTATCATTTTTGCTTTTCTACTGCTGCCTTTCCTTCCTTTCCGCAATTTGCCAAGCGCCCAGCAGACAGCTATTTTTCCCCCTAATTTTACGACAACAATTCCCTAACGCTCTAAACAATTCATTTTTCGCACGCCGTATAGGAAAGCCGTGTTCATGTGGAGCGTTCGAATTGGGCGCCTTCCTTGATTCGTTCTCCATTTCCACGGACTGCTTTTGTTTCAGGGTTTTTGCGACGCTTCATCTTACTGGACGAGTCACCAACCATTCACGAGCGAAAAGACTGGCGTTGCCCCCAAACCATGCTCTTGTCAGGGGTTTACGACGTTTGAAAGAGGCATTGCCAAGCGCGAGGCTTGAGAAGCTTGTCCGGTTGATTTGTATCTTGTGCCAAATGCATTGTCGGTCGCCTGCACGTTTTTGATCCACTGTTTTGCTTGTGGGAGTCCGTCTTTGCGATAGTTTGAAGCTTGGGAAGAAGAGATTTAACACAGGCTTATCCTACCATTTTAGATTCTTCCCCAGCCCTTTTTCGCAAAATTTGGATACACTTTTATATCCAGCTTTTCGCTAGCAAAGGGGCCTATAACACAAGAGATATGGGTTTGCCTTTGTTTCTGGTGCACACACTCTTCGGCCCAAGCTCAATTGCTTCCTATATCGCCCGTAGAATTTTACGGCACCGTTACCTGCATTTGGGGGATGCCGGTTTTTGCTGCACTAGAAGACGCAATTATCCAAAGGACACGGGAAAGGGGAATTTTGGCACCCCTTTGATTTAGTGCCCCAAAATTCCTTTGATAACAACTACTATAAGAACTTTTGCAAAAGAAAGGTCTGTTCAATCGGATTCAAGTTCTATTCAGCGAGTGGAGCAACTGACGTATTATGTTCAGAGTACGCCAGAGCTCTCGGGCGCATTCCAAGAAGATTTCTACATCAGCCATGATTAAAATGTCTGAAATTCAGCCGCTCACGGTCAAAATTGGATCATTTAGGAAAAGTCTGCGGTGCTTTGAATAGCTTCAATTCATTTCTTCAACATTTCATTATATTTTTTTTTTTTTGAAAACATTTCTTTCAATTTAGTTTTTCCTCTCCTGTCACATTTAATTAAATTTTTATTTTCTTATTCTTCATTATTGTAACTCCTAATCTGTTTTACAAAATTGCATGTTTCATTATATATTTCTACAACTTAACGCAACTTGCACTGTTTTTCTTTAATTGAACATTATATTCAAATTCCAATAATTCGGAGGTTCATGTTACTTATTGTAAAACAAAGTTACATTTAAAAAGCATGCTGATCTTACTCAAATTACATATTAATATTAGGCATACGATTTCATAAAGGAATTATTTTGTTATATCATTTCCTTCATTCCGCTTCGCAATTCATGCTCGAGAAGATATTGTTAAGTTTGTTCATACGTATTAGGGATTAGTAATATAATTTTTGTCCAATAGGATTGAAACAATTTTTTGGTAGACCAATTTGTACAATGATTAGGATGCCTAGGAAATACATTAATTATATCCCTAAGGTATCACACAGATCACATCGCTATAGACTATTTTTTTTTATTACCTGAGTGAAGGTTAAGCACATTGACGAAGGCATTGGTAAATACTTACATATCTTATTACGCTCTATTTTGTTACCAATATTATTGTTTCTTGGTTCTTGTTGACTTCATCATATATTGTAGGCAAGACAATATAATTCATACACAAAATTGTTTCCAAGTTATCATTGGATTTTGTAATTTTTCAAAAATAAAAAATAAGTACTCGGATTATTAAAATCATATTTTGCAATTTGAAAAATAATTGTATTTGAACAAATTTATTTTGTTTTTTTTTTTTTCAATAAAACGTCACAACGTTTTTTTTTTTTTTTTTTTAAATTTAAGTGAAATGCCCTGAAGTCATAGTATCGGAAACGTATATGTTGGTCGCAGGCCGTGTGACAACCAATTTGCAAGGTGCGCACTGTACAATTGCCATAATTATCTAATACTGATAGATTCATATATTTCATAAAATGGTAAAATTACAAGTAAAAATCATATTAATGTAGATTATAAATATAACATAACCGATAATAATTCATAAATTTAAACACAAGAGATTCATAAACTTCAAATAATAGAAGAATTCACAATTTACTAATAACTGCAGATTCTATATATATAGTACATGATAGAATTACATAATATCATAAAATGATAATAGTAAAGTTATCAAAAATTATAAACAATAATAGTATACATGTCAGATATGGAAAAATACAAGAGTAACAACAATAGGGATAATGATACGAAAATTATGAACAATATAGCAATCTATAATCATGACAATATATTATATAAACTATTTAATTGAAACCATATAGACATCATTCAAACATAGATTACCAAATCAAAAATAACTGATAGTTCATAATTTCTACCCTGTAGATATACATAATATATAAAATATGGTAGAATTACATAATTTCTAAACATGATAACAGGATGCGAGAGTTGAAAAAGAAATAGAATATTGAATAGCGAACTGGGAAACGGCCTAACGCCGTATAAAAGTTATCGCCTTCGCAAAGTTTTTAACCCTAAAACCCATCAAATTAAAATTACATACATAATAAATACACATAAGATTATCTTTAATGAAAATTAAAATTTGTTATATCATTATCCTACATCCCGCTTCGCAATTCACTGCTCGAGAAAGATTTTTAATTTTGTCTCATATTAGGTATTAAGAATATAAGTTTGCCAATTGGAGTGAAACATTTGGGTAGACCCATTGTACAATGATTAGATGCCATAGGAAATAACATTAATTATTATCCCTTTGAATATCTTACTATACTAATAAGAGCCAAAGAGAGTTGGGCATTATAATGGGTAGAAAAAAATGGGGGGTCAACATTTTTTAATCAAATGGATAATAATGGCTTAGATATGATCATATTTTAATTTTTTCTTAAGATTTACTAATTTATCCTTAATGAATATGATTATCCGTTAACTTTTACACGATATAAATATATCTAATTTCCGATAAATAATTACTGTTAGTATCAACCGTTAACTTATCATTGATATTCAATTTTAAAGAAAGGTCTTAATTGTTTAAGTTCGAATTGGAACCCACATCCCAACTCAAAGTTGGATATTTAGTACTTCATTTTACCTTTATTAAATGAAATAATAATTAGTAGTTACAACACAAAATAATACATATGGGCATTTGATCTTTAATAGAATTATGTATCTACAATGTTTTTATTCAAAAAATCTATTTATTCTTACTCAATAATTAAATAAGAGTAATAATTTTTTTTGTATATTGTCTATTATTTTTCTCCAATTATAAAAAAATATCTTATCATTACAAAATTCAATAATTTCCATACACTGTAGATTCAATAATTTTAATATGTAGATTCATAATTTCCTAACACTCTACGATTGCGAAGGAGTGAAAAGAATGTTTGAATGCGAATGGAAAAACGGCCCAACGCTGTTAACCGCAATGTAAACGGAAATTTTTATTTTTAAAAAAAAAACGATTTGGACGGCATCGTTTTGCAACAGTATGCAACCATGCATGGTGCACACGGTTGCACCAACATTATTTGCCTATAGGTATCCAAAGAGAATAACAAGATGAGTTATGTTACTTGTATGAAAAAACTATTATATTCTTAGGATTATCTTGATAAATTATGCTATTCCTTTTTGGGACATGCTTGATTGAGCAAACAAAATTTAGGATGATATAAATCAATTTCTTAAGGAATGCAAACACCTTTTTTGAGATCGTCTCGCGGGTCTCAATCCGTTAGAGAGAGAAAAACGAAGGAAATGCAAGACACATGTGCGTTTCACGCATATACGGGGGCGAGTAATTTTTTTTTTCTAGAATTTTTTTTTAAATCAAACAACAATGAATGTATCCAAAACCCATCATCACTAGCCGGCATACCAAAATCACCAAATTAATTAACTGATTTCTCAATTATAAATTATTTTCTTGAGCATATACAAATCAAAGATCAAAGATGAATGAGTGAAAGTGAGGGGAAACAAACATCGTCATGATATGACCAATTTTTGCAAGGACGCGAAATGCAATCGTGAAGAAGCAAACGGATATGAACCTTTGTGCCGCAAATGTTCTTACGATCATGGTTTAACCATTGCGGTCATATGTTTGGACACGCTTTGTGCCCATATATAGAGAGGAAAAAATGAAGGAAAAGTAAGACACGTGGCGTTTCGCAAATCTAAACCTATTTCTTTTTCTTGAATTTTTAAATCTAATCAAAACAATGAAGCATTTGGATACCATCATCACTAGGCCGACATACCAAAAATTTCAAAAATAATGGACCTAATTTCCCAATTTTACAAAAAAATTCGATCATACAACCCAATTTTGGGAATGTATGAAGACTTAAATCATTAGGGAGTATTTTAAAAAACTTTTCTAAATGATCACCTGCCGCTGATCATAAAATATTTCAGCGAAATTAATGAAATAAACTTAATAATATTACACATTCATAAATGGGCAAATTATGTGTGGAACGTGGTCCCCGCAAGGTGGACACAGTTCCAAAACTGGTTCATAAACTATGAATATATAGTTCAAAAATGATGGAACATATTAGGGTCTATAATTATGAACATAGGAGTTGTGAACAGAATTTATGAACATATAGTCTGTATAATTATATGTATAGAGATTCAATAAATTGTTAATATGAAGTTCAAAATTTATTGAATATATGCTTTATAATTATGAACGTATAGTTCATTAATTATGAATATAGAACTGTGGTCATCTTGGAAACTATATAAGCTCTTATATTATCAAGTGATAAAACTTGACAAATTATCTGTGTGGACCCATGGTCCACTAGTGCTGTACGGACCATAAAAGAAAGTACATTTTTTAATAATCGAAAGGTCGAAATAATATATTTATATAATAATCGAAAAAGATAAAATTGAATATATGGTCGATGAAAAAATGATAAAAAGGCCGGTGAAGAGACTAAATTGACGTAGAAGAATTGAACCCGGCCTGATCACACGGAAAGGACCCTAGATTTATAGGACTTGATTGTTGCCTGCTCATGATATTCATCAATTTTAATTTCTAAACCATTATTATTATTAATCATATTTCACACTAGAATTAATATTTATTCCCTGCCCCTCTCTATTTATTGTTGATGAATAATATCACTATAATATTATGTGAATTATATAATATAATATTCCTTTATCTGATTTCTTATCTGATTCGATATATTTATCATTAGCACCGCCTCCCTGCACAAGTATATACATTTGTTCCATTTCTTTCAATCCCATCCATACCAATCCCAATCATATCTTCAGATCAGACCTACTACTAATCCCGCGCCATTTCTCTACTATACATTATGGCTTCTAATATATATACTACAGCTTTTTATCATTTTTGATTCTACTGCTGCTCTCCTCCTTTCTCGCAATGCCAAGCGCAGCAGCAGCATATCCCCTAACATTTAGAAACAAACATGCCCTAACGCTCTAAAACATCATTCGCACTGCCGTAAGACAAGCGTGCACGTGAGCGGTCGCATGGCCGCTTCCCTTGATTCGTCTCCATTTTCCACGACTCTTTGTTCTAGGGTTGCGACGCTTCCATCTTACTGGACGAAGTCACCAACCATTCAGAGCGAAAAGACCGGCGTTCGGGCTGGCGGTGCGGGCCCGCCAAACGCCCGCCAAAGCCCGCCGTTGGCGGCGGTAAAAAGCCCGGCCAAGATACGGCCATGGAGGGGGCAGCCGGCCCCGCCCCCCTAGGCCCGCGGGCCCCCGCCAAGCCCGCCTTTTTTATTTTTTTTTTTTTTTTTTTTTTACAACATGTGTGATGTGTGAAGTGTGATATGTGAATTGTGAATGTGGTTCCCTATCCCTAATTCCTACTACATAAATTCATAAATTTCATAGTGATGTCCCTAAAATCTAAACTCTAATGTGACTATGTTAATAACTTAATTGCTATTATTAAAACAATTATTCATAAGAAAATAACATTAATTCGTTCATCACAACATGGACAACAATAAGACACCAATAGATAACAATAGGATTAAGTATAATTATCGAAAAACTGATAATCGATAACAACCGACCGTTAATTTCGGTTAACGGTTATAAGCAAAAAAAAATTGATTATTCGACTATTCGGTTATTATCAATTACCGAAGTGTAATAAACCGCGATCACCGACATAACCGACACTATAATTTATATTATTATATTATATATATTAATTATATATAATAATATATATTATATATACTATTATATAATATTATATAATATATATATTATATATATATTAATATTATATATATATATATATATAATATATATATATATATTAGTTACTTTACAGTAACTAATATATAACTAGTTACTTACAGTACAACTATATTATATTAGTTACTGTAAAGTAACTTAATATATATATGTTATAACTATATAGTATAAATATATAATATATAACTTAAAAAAAAAAAAAAAAAAAAAAAAAAAAAAAAAAGAGGCGGGGCTGGGCGGGCAAGCCCGCCCCGCCAAGCCGCGGTTAGGCGGGGCGGCAAAAAGGCCCGTTTTTAAACGGGCTTCCAATTATGAGCCAACCCGCCTTTTTTGTGGGGGGGCGGGAAAGGCCGGCGGGCTAACCCATTTTTGACGGCCTTACGGGGGTGATCCCTCACCCAACGGCTACTCGCTGGTTCGTGGACCCCACCCCGGGTCCCCGGCTTCCCGTTTGATGTCCCCCATTCCCCATGGTCTCAACGGACCCCGTTTATCATGCCTGAGTCTAGTTTGATGTTTCGGGTACCGTTCGTAGGATATATGAATCTTAAGAATTGCATGCTAGCTGAATTGGTAGCCCGTTGACCTAGGTGGAAGTCGTATGAACCCCTTAGGACGATTCTTAGTATGTGAATGATCACACGTAAGTTTAAATTATATGCTTCCCCTTCCTAATGTGCTATTATGTGCTATAACGTGTTACGTGATGCATGATTCCCCAATTTGGTTGCGATCAGATTGGCTATACGGGCAGTTGGATGGGTTGAGAACCATACCAGCTGTTAACCAGGCCGATTGCGATTAGTCAGGTATATAAATATTATATAGGGGTTGCGGTCCACTGATGATTACTTATGAGCTGTGGTTCATTCTCCTGGTGGTCAGTGATTCACTTATTGGTCTGCGGTCCACATGGGCCCGGTGCTATGACCCACCGGACCTGAACGCGCCAGGACGGTGTGTAGGGCCAATAAGCCGAGGAAGGCTTATAGTCCACCGATCCGAGTAATCGGGGCGGTGTTGTAGGGTACGGCTGGCTGCGAACCCACTTTAGCGATGGGACGACGTGTGTAGGGGCATTAGTCTCCGAGGATCTTCGCCCAACGACTGAGTATAGCCTCCGCGGTGTGTCAGGGCTTGATTCCGCTATGGTCCACCGGCGTACCCATCGGCGGTGTGTAGGGTCGTAATCCCCCCCTTGTAAAGTGTAAAGCCAAGAGTAAAAATTTTTTAACCAACAACCAAGACTCAACACTCCCAAAGATAACACGGGAACATATCCCAAACCACAAAGGACAACAACAACTCAAGAATAAGACACAAATGGCAACCCATGCCTAGGCACACATGCCTTTGTGACTACACACGTCACAAGAGAGAACACAAACACGGCTACACAAGCCCTCGTGACATCACACATCACGAGTTGATATGCCTTCCTTATGCCCTGTTCCAACTTTATGGCTACCCCCAACCTTATATCTAGTTCCAACCTTTACCTCCAGGACCCCTGTACACCAAGTCCAACTTTATTTCCCCGGAACTGTCGTTCCCCCATCCAACAGTCCCTCCAACAAAGCCACCGATTTCATAGTACACGGGGATACCGTACACACACACGACAACACATGCCTCCCAAGAATCACGTGAACCTTACACAAAGGTCACAACTCCATAAATCACGTCACGGCCACCACGAGGACCGCTGCAATACCTGGTGACTAGTGTCCCATACATTAATCGTGCACAGGTATCTGTAAAGTCACACACGCTCACACCTCAACAAGGAATCAATCAACGATCAACGAAGTATGAAACATATTCAATCAAGAACGGGTCACAGCCCAACAACAATCACGATGAATAACACACCATCATCGACCAATTGGAAGGTATAAACAACAAACATGTTAGCATTTAGATGACCACTAGCATGCATCACGGCCGATAATATATGAGTGTTAAAGCCAAGAGTAAATACCAACACAAGACTCAACACTCCCAAAGTAACACGGGAAAAATATCCCAATATCAAAACCAAAACAACTCACGAATGACTCGCACGAAAATGGCAACAATGCCTGGCACATGCCATTGTGACTACACACGTCAAAAGAGAGAACACAACCACGTCTACACGAGCCGTCGTGACATCACCGCCACGATTGAGTATATTCTGTCCTATATGCCTTCCTCTGCGCCCAAGTCCTAACCTTATGGCTACCCCCAACTTTCTACCTATCTTATTCCATATTCTTTTACTCTCCAGGACCCCTATACATTACAGGTCTAACCCCTTATTCCCCAGGAGAACATCGTCATTCCCTACAACAGTTCCCTCCAACAAAGGCCACTTCCTACACGAACCCTAATGGGGTACACCACCAACACTAACCATTACCTTACACAAACAAACTCATATCACGCACACCACCACGAGGACCGCTGAAATACCTTGGTGACAGTGTTCCATTACCACTAATCGTGCAATCCAGATAAAGCCACACACGCACCACAACTCAACAAGAGTCAAACAACGGATCACAACGAAGGTATGAAACATACTCAATCAAGGTAACGGTCACAGCCCAACAACGTCAACGATGAATAACACAAGTTATCATCAACCAAACGGAAGGTACAAACCACACACACGCTAGCATTTAGACAAGACTAGCATCTTATCAACGGGGAAACTCAAGATAGTTCCGAGGAACACACAAGACACCTCACGGTCCAACGAAACACAATGTTGAACACTTAGCACGATTCAAGACACCAAAGTCCTACATGGATACCTACCATATAGTTCTAGACATACGAAACATCAAGAAGACACTCAAATAGTTCCACAAAAGAACATCGGGAAGTCAAAAGAAAAATACCGAGTCAAAAGAATCACGGGGAACAAATCCCATCACAACACCAACCATGTACCCGCGGGTGGACCCACGGGTATGCCCCACCCGTGGTTCCGCCCGCGGAACACCTCCCACGAGGCCATGTACCCGGGTAGGCCGCGGGTGGTGCCCTGCCCGCCGTTCCGCCCGCGGGTACACACCTGTACCACAACAAATCCCTTCGGGGATTTTCTTCTCCAAACAAAATTCAAGTCCAAAACATGCCAAATCTCACCCAATACAACAAAATGACTTGAATCATGGAAAATGCCAAGCAATGGCACAAAGAACCCTAAACACAAGCTCTAGATATGCAATTCACAAGACAAATGCATAAACCCTCACATTTCATAGCAAAAGCACAAGTAGAATCCAAGAAATCACATATAGGTAAGCAAAATAGGTTTTAGTAGAGCATGGGTTACCTCTTGTAGACCAAAAGACTTCACTTTTACCTCAACAAGCTCCTTACAAGGCTTACTTTCCAAACCCACTTCAAGATCAACCAAAAGATCATAAAGATCCTACCTTTAAGAAAAAGACAACTAAGATGGAACCAAAAAAGATAAGATAGACTTAATCTTACCCCTAGATGCCCAAATAGGTGAAAGGTTGAATCTTGGAAGCAAATCTTGGAATCTTGACAAGGTCTCAACTTAGCTTGGAGAATAAGCTATACTTCTTTTTTTTAGAGAGAAGGTAGAGCAAATTTCTAGGAATTGTAAGGAATGAAATGAAGAAGTCTTCTAGGTTATGTTACAATACTAACTCTTGGTGAAAAGTCAAGAATACCTTACTAACCTTTAGAAAGTGTAAGGAACAAGGGAACCCCTCAAATCTCAAGGTACAACACAACTTTAAGGTTGACTAGTCAAATACTAGTCCTTGAGTATTAAAAAATCAGGATTTTAGGAATTAATTTCTCAAATGAAATAGGATTAATTACTCAATTAATCCATGGATTGAATGTGGATTTTCAGGATGTCACCATAACCCGCTCTACTAAAACCTATTTTTCTTACTATATGTGATTTCTTGGATTCTACTTGTTTTTGCTATGAAATGTGATGTTTATGCATTTGTCTTTGAAAATGCATATCTGAGCTTGTGTTTAGGGTTCTTTTGTGTCATTTGCTTGGCATTTCTATGATTCAAGTTCATTTTGTTGTATTCAGGTGAGATTTGATGTTTGGGACTTTGAATTTGAGCTTGGAGTTGAAAAATCCCCGAAGGGATTAATTTTGTGAGACAGGAGGATGTACCCGCGGGCAGAACGAGGGCAACCCCTCGCCGCCCACCCGTTAGGTACATTGGCCTTGTGGTATGTACCGCGCGGCGGAACCACGGGTAGGGCACTACCCGTGGGTCCACCCCGCGGGGACACAGTGGTGTTTTGATGGGAATTTGTTCCCCGTGATTCTTTACTAGTATTTGGTCTTTTGAGTTCCCTTGTTCTTTTGTAGAACTATTTGAGTTTTCCCTTGATGATTTCTTATGTCCTTACTGTAACACCAAATTTGTGGAATATTTAAAAACTTATATAATAGACAAATCCTCATTTAATCCGAAATATAACATTAAAGTATGGGTCCTATGCCACACCTGAGCTAGAGAAACCAAGTGCACAGGCTAACTAACTAAAATCCTCAATGATGTGAATACATAAGTATGCACGCAGGCCGAAGGGAAACTAGCTACTCTACGCTCCGAATCTCTAACGCGCTCCAGTGTCTACTCATCTGTGCCTGAAAGCCCAAATATATCTTGTCAGCAAGAGATGCTGTAACCCAGTCCAACGCATTGAAATAGAATATAAGTATATATAGATATAGATATAGGAAAACCATTTTGAAGCAAAAAGATATATTATT
>VALG01016594.1:0-11257 GCA_009835305.1 Ipomoea purpurea | reverse complement strand
TTTTTGATTGATACAGTATTCTTGGAGTTCTAGTCTCTCGTGTCAATCACTTGTCACGTGTAGCTTTTGGCTATGCATCAAGGACAAATGGGATTGGTTGGGTTTTTTCCCTTTGTCTATTTCTGTTGATATTTACTTCCTTATCCACCTTCAAAGCCGAATTTGAAACAGCGAAGAATCCACGTGACACCGGGTTGTGATCTTGTTTTTCCTGCAATCATTTACGAGGATACAGTTGATAATTCAGTTTGTTCCTTGTCCTGTTTTGCTTGCATTTAATAAACTGCAGGTGTACGTGTTGCAGGCTGTCATGGTAAAGTACCATTAAGTAATTTAAATGGATTTAGTTGCTTGTATGTATTGACTCGTTTTGAATATATGATAAGTGTACGATGTCAAAAGCAAGATTGATATTGTCTCATGAGAATCTGCTGTATTTATGTTTGCTTTATGTTGGTCTGCCTCAGTTATACTCATGGTAAATTAACCATCTTTCTTAGTACTAGTTTGTTCTCTCTAGAATCCTTTTAACAATCTGGCACGACACTTAAATGGAATGTCAGTGTAGTTGGTGAATAGAAGTAAATGCACCTATTGCTACCATCTATATTAATTAGGTTTGTCTCCCTCCTTGCCCCCATTCTGTTTCTCTCTAGCCCCACCTATCAGAATTTCACAGCAAGTAGATTGTGCATTTGTCTCTACTTGCAAGTGGAAACTTCACTTGCATAGATCACTTATTTTACATTAAAATATTTTGCCAACAAGATGTATATTCCTCAGCTTAATATCAAAGATGTAAGTTTCATATAAAGTTTTAAAGTAAAACCAAAGTGACTATCTGATTTATTGTCCAGGCCAATAACTTTAAAGTGACACTACTGAGAAGGGCATATTATGATTGAAGTTTTCATCAGATGTATGTTTAAACTAGATGGCTTATTTAGGTATATGCAGTTTATGCTCATGAGAATGTTTCTGTCTAAAATACTTTCAACTTATGTGGTTTTAGCTTATGTATTAGTAGTAATCATGTACCTTGCTGATTCAAGTACAGAATACTCATAAGTTTGAAGCAAGACCTCATAGCTTTTCCATGTATCCATTTTCCTTGAGGCAAGAACTCCTTGGATTGAGAGTTCTAAATGAGAGAAGCATGCTGAACCATCAGACTCTTCCAGCTATATCCCAAAAAATAAAAATGAAAACTGCAATTATGGAGTAAACTTTGGTACCTTGTGACAGAAGGCCTACCAAATAGATTATACTTCTTGGTTAATAATTCCACTATACATTCTAACTGATCTTCAAATCTTCATTAAATTTTAGATGCGTGTTTATGCACAACAGTTCATAAATGAGCTAAAAAGTGAAGAACATCCTACTATTTGGGAGTTCATACCAGAGAGTCCCATGATAAACAGCAAATACCCTCTCTTGACCTTCTCTCTCTAATTCCTTTGAATTTAATTTTGGAAGGAAGCAAACAATTATAAGTATATTACAGTAAACCACCAGACCAATTAAGTACTCTAATTGAGAATGGATGGCATAATGGCAGTTTTATTCTTGGACTAGAAATTTCAACCAAATGGAACCCCAAATCTAACTGTATAAAATAAATAGTTTGGATGGTAGTCTCGGGATGGAAAGTCACTAAAGTAGTTGAGAGATCACTTTCCATGATCAGACCCTTTCCCCCTACCAATAAAACTTCAATTAAAACTACAACACAAACAGGAAGAATCCAGAGAAAATCATCTAGGTTTATTACAGAATATCTCAAACATTTCAATCACTTACCAGAATTATCATCTGCGTGCACAGAATCTTCTGCAGGTATTGGAATAATCTGAACGCGTCATTCCCTTTCTTGAATTTACATCTCCCTTGTCCTGATTACCATGTTAAATAACTGCTGACTATCTTTTTGTCCAAACTCATAGTAGAAATTCCATCTTTTTTTTCAAAGGTTTCAGGTCCCAGGTCAATGAAAAGATGCCCTAACAATTATCGGCCAATAAAGATCAACAATCAATACAAACAATAAAAGTACTATACAGTCATTAATTCCAAAAGGGCAACATTATGAAGTGGGGGAAAAACGATCACATTATTTTCTAACACATTAACCAGCAGAACAAGTTCTGTGAAAGCCAATACCATTATAAAAGAAAGAAAACTCAAATGAACAAACCACTTCATACAGAAATGATGCAAACACCCTGGGGCACCATTAAACCTGTGAAGCCGATACATTTTACTTAAAAATGTTCTTTCAGAGAATGAAGTCAACCTGTAGGTGCTGCATATCTTCAAAAGTGCAATCTTTCATCTTTGGTAGTCTTGAGTAGATTAATTAATTATATATATATTATATATATAAATATATATAATAATATTTATATATATATATATAATATATATTATATATATATATATATATAATATATATATTATCTCTCTCTGACTCTGACTATATGCTCCATCCTGTTGGATTTGCTATTCCTTGGGTAATGCAATTATTTGCTAACTCTCTACCCTCAAATATTAAGACTAGACTAAAAAGTAGAGCTGTCAAAATGGACTTTGCCCGTTGGACCAGCCCACCCCATCCCCTATATAGGTAGGCCGGTAAGGGGTGGGTTTCGGTTTTAGTGGCCTGTCAAGTGGAGGCCTAGGTGGGGCGGGTGGGCCCGCCTAGAGTACATGTTTTAATAGAAATACATAATATATTATATATTATTATGTATAATGGTTATTGAATATTGGGCTAACTTGGCTGGTAATAAGTATCTTGTCATTCTAGGAGGTCAAGGGATTGAATCTCATCAAGTGTATATTTTTGCACCCCAAAAAAAAAAGAGTAAAGGCAGGCGGGACCAGGCCTCATAGGCCCGGCCAGCCAGCACGCATTTACAGGTGAAAAATACTATGTTTCAGTTATAGGGGCATAGTGAAATAGTTGGGTTTCTAGAATCTTGATGAGAAAAGTCTACAAATCCTGTTTCAAGCAAAATTTATAAAATCCAAACAGCAGATGAGAAAAATGGTATACCTTGTAATCAAAAGTTTGGTTGGTGGATTTTAAGGAGACAAGACCATATGAAGACTCGCTTTTCCCGTCTTCTCGATATCTGAAACTAATCATCATACTCAAGTCCTTTGCAGTAGCAGCTGTTAAATAGTCCCTCAATATCTTCCAACTTTCTTCCATTGAAATAGAATGCAGGGTGTTAAACCTTTTTGATAAGCCACTGCCTAAATCTTTGCATACCATACAGGGCTGGAGAATAACATTATAATACACAGTGAATTGCACCCTCGATGTCAAAAGTATCGAGCTTCTGAACTTCAAGAAGGCGATTTAGTAATCCTGAACTGAAAACTGCCTCAGAAATGAGCTCAAGAAAATAATTTGTACGCATCCCTTCTTTGCAAAAATTATATTCTTGAGTGCATCTTCAAATGCCTGGCCAGCTTTAGAATTTGTAGGTTCTGCACCACCACCAAGCCCCAAATATGAGACAACCATTCACAAAAACTCGAAAGTTATTCTGTGGGGTCATAAAAAGATCCTTGATTGCTTTGTCTAATCTGTCTTTAGACCCAGAAAACATATCAAGTGGATCATATGCACTTATATATGATATCTGAAAAGGATGGTAAAAGACACAAATCATGAGAAACGCATTGATTTAAAGAGGTGGCAGCATGATTAAAACTAACTAATGGACTTGAGATGGCCAACTGAGAAAAGGTGCCGGTCCATATATCCTGTAAAGTTCACGGGAAAAAAAATCTAGAGCATTATTTGGTACATTGATGTATTCAATACCTTCCCTTGATGAAGCTTCAGAGCCTGGTGCATCTTAAAACGAGTGATTCTCCTTTTAACAGCATTACTTTCTATAATGAATTTTGAAGCTGGAAGGAATCCACATTTGGGCTACATTTAGGGAAATGGAAAAGAAACGAGGTATTATTATAGAATTAGAGAAGAATGAACAGAGATAGCAAGTACAATACTGTGGTAGAAAAAAAAATACTGAATAAAAACATTAAACAACCTTTATTTCAACGCATATGCACAGCTCCTCTTTAGGTGTAACTGAAAGGAAGAGAAATATGCATGTTATTATTATGATCAATTGATCAGACACAGATTGAGACAATGTCATCACTGTGACCATGACAGGCAAAGGCTATCCAATATTGCAAGAACAGAAACCTATTGCTTGGATTTGTAAAGTGAAACATAGTTACAATTGTATATGCTAAATACTTATACAGTACATCCTTGGAGAGGGCTTGGAGTTTTAGATTAATTGCAGTAGTTGTGATGCTACAAACAGCAGAGTAAATATTTAATATTTTCACTCGAATGAAGAACATAAATTCAAATGTTTATCAACAAGTAGCATTATTTTAATGTTATACCATGATAGATACCCAGACCCAAAGGAAAGAAAAAAAGCATTGTTACCATGGGGGAATATTGAATGATCAGACATCAGTAGAATAGAATCCCGCAGGAGATTGAGCTTAGCAGCATCAACCCGCCAAGTGGGGCGCTTATGAAGGACATTCTTTTCAACTGCCTCCAGAAATTCCCTGGATACAAGGATGTGAATCTGACAATACAGAGGACAGATAAGCAAAGACCTTTAACCATGCTGTTAAGCACTGGAAATAACTAGAAAACCTGGTATTCATTTTCTAATTCAGTGTCTTAGAGAGTTCCACTTTATTAATTTTGCAGTTTAGCTCAATGCATACACCACAAACATGCATAAAGAATATTATTACCAGTAACCAGTATAGCTAAGGGCTACAGAGATGGCCACAGTTGCATTCCAATGAAATAAGCACAGAATTGGAATTTGATACAAATTTGCAGTAACATACCCCAGCATCAACATGCTCAGGACCCAAAAATGGGCACATTACATGCTGGACAAAGAAGTGCTCTGCAATCTCCCTAGTAGGGGCCGATACAAGATCTTTGACATCTTTCCAGAGATGGATTTCATGCCCGGTTAGGCCTGGATGACCATTGTAATATTCACACCCATTCGTTGGAACCTTTTGTATCCTCAAAACTTTTCCAGCCTACACAGAACAAAAGGAAAAGTTGTAGCAATACTCCGCATAAAATTGAAGATTGACTAAACAACAAAAGAGCAGATACTTTCAACACAAACTCATCCAACACAATTTCAAACAAAATTTCTCCTCAAATCAGCTCAAATTCAAATGATTTTTCCGTTTTGGACAAGTAGACGAGAAATAAACGTACAAAACGAGGAGAGATTCCGCGATAAGAGAGAACCAGATTGATAGCTCCTTCGCCTCTATAAGACCATTCCATTGCGTCTTTCGCGTCTAGAACCACCGCCATTCTGCAGCCGAAATATGCATACATAAACGAGCGATCACGCAAATTACAAATGCAGTTAACGAGTTTACCTAGGATTGGAAATGTAGATTGGAGGCTCAGGAATCGGTACGGGATAAACCCTAGATATTCTCCTAGTCGGAGATCGGATAGACGGAAGAGTGCCCCGCCGGCCGCCGGCCGTCGGTGATAACGCAGAGCGTTAGCGGCGTTAGGCTTAGGCGTTGTTGACTAGTGCGTTGCCACACTAGTAGTCGCAGCGTTGTTTGGGGTTACGTTTTTAATGCAGTCTTCCGGATCCAGTGCATGGCCAATCGTCTGTGCGTATTAAATGACGAAAATACCCAATTTCGAATTCATTAACAAAATACTCTATTTTTTGGGTTATTTTTTAAATTTAAAATAATTATAATAATAATAATAATAATAATTATTATTATTATTATTATTATTATTATTATTATATTATAATAATAATTTTCAAGCACATTGTGCTCAAATAGCATGTAGTGACTCTTCCATATGGAAGATCATGAGATCCTCAATGGAGGCGGGTCAATAGCTAGCTTTTGGTCCATTAATAATACGTGGGAGGTAGACTTTGTCCTTGAATTATTATCATATGCAAATTTTCTTCTTTAAAGTGACAATTATAATTCACCACTAACAAATTATGTTAATATTAATAATGCATTTTATTTCTCAAAAAATTAATAATGCATTTTAAATTTCTAAATTATTGAGGGACACCTTATTAGTCATTTTTTATTTATATAATTTGTATTAAAATAATTAATTAATTGTTGATTTTGATACACAACTTTTTTTTTTTGGAGTGTAGTTAAAAATTAACATTGCACTTCAAATTCTCAAATTATTTAAAGATATATTAGTCATTTTCATTGAATTTTCTTAAATTCTCTCAACTAAATCTTCGTACATATTTTCTTTCAATTCTCATATATACCAAACATTAAAATTTAAAATTCTCCGTAATTCTATTCATGTAAATCAAACACTTAAATTTAAATTATCACTTAATTCCTACATTATTCCTTTTTCATAAAATTGAAATTCATTTCCATCATAATTCCCTCCATCCAACCAAACGTCTCGTTAAGAAATTTGCTCCTGGTTAGTAATTGATGTTATAGAAATTGTTTAGCTTAGATTCATGTAATTTTATTTTAATCTCTACCCTCTATAGATAAAACGTTAAATGGGCCGTTTTATGAGTTAGAGTCCATGTATCTTCAAAATGCATATGAGACATGATTGACTTATGAAAAACCCCACAAATACCCAAGCCCCAATTTACCTATATATATAAACTAAAAACAATTGCTACTTAATTGATTATTTCATTTGCAATAGTTGTGGACCAAAGTCCACACTGGTAGACGCTGATCCATGATATAATTTATGTGTGGGAAGATGTAAATTGCACATAAGAATTGAGGTAATGCGCGTGATGAATTCTGATCAATGATATAATTTGTATGAGAGAGTGTTATTACTGTACATAAGAGATGAATCGTATTAGAGAGATCATATATGACAAACTCAATAAAAAAAGGTGTTAGTAAAAACTGAATTCATAACTTTTAAATATAAGAATCATATCATATTTTATTTACTCGGCTACCCTTTCGGAGCTAGGTAGATTCTTTCTTTGATGTTAAGTAATGTGATGTAGTGCGCTGGGTGGAGTTTTGTTAATGGGGACAATAAGAATATATACGAATTGAAGGTGAGCAATATGGCAAGTACTTCCACGACGAGGAATAAATTCCATTTCTAACTTCATTTCTTTTCATAAAGTTAGTTCTACCTTCAAACATGCTTTAATTACGCCCACAAACAAACGCCTAATTAAAGCCAAACCATACCATCTCAGTTCATATATTAAATCAATCAGCCTAATATACTCTTTCAAAGGTTGAACCCCAACCCGACAAAGCATTGGGTGGATGTAAATCATGGTGACTCAACTGAACATGAACCACAGAGGTTAGACCGGTGCTCACTGCGCACAATGAGCCCCCCCTCACTTTGAGAGGTTGCCCCCACACTGCCGCTGATGAGACTCAATCCCTGATCATTCTTCCAAAGTTTCACCTCTATGACCAGTTGAGCTACCCATGCGGGCCAATCAGTCTAATATAGGAGTGCGAACAAGTCGTTTTGAGTATACTTGAGTTTGAATTTGAAATAGTTATATATCATGGCTCGAGTTTGAATTTGAGCGCAATCAAACTTAAAACTCTGGATTCATGTTCGCCTCGCTAATTTTTACAAGGATGTGTGTGTTTGTTTATACAGTTTAAACTCGATTCAATCAGTTTGAAGAGAACAATTTTATTCTCAAAAAAGTGATGATTGATCTGATCTATTTATTTTGGTAGATCAACAATAGGAGTTTTTGAAAAATAAATGACAAATGATGGGGTTAGTTTTAAAAATCTTACAAACTGAAAATTTTGTAATAATTATAAATTTGAAATCGTGTTTTTTTTACTAAAACGCTCAAGCATTAATTAGCGGCTATGATCAATCCTTGTTTTTTGTTGGTTGTTCTCATTTGAACCTCACACACACACACACAAATGGAGCCAAAAAGTTTTGAGCTCCAACTCAGCTCGATTACTTAACAAACCAACACAATTTTGATTTTGATTGAACTTCTTATGAATAGCTGCATCCTCGAGCAGCTCGGGTCATTTGCATCCCTAGTCTAATATAGTTAATGGTAAGTGAATTGCTAATATAATAATTACAAAGTCAAAGAACCGACACTTTTTGAATTGTGACATGTTAAAGACTCTAATGTTAGTTTAGGATATTAAAATTTGGTGTGTCATATTAAAGTCAATAAAATTGAGATATGAACAACTGGGCTTGATTACACACTGATAAAATATTACTCGGTATTTTGTTATCGAAATATCAAGAAAATAGAAATAGAAAAGGTTGCAAGCGATGGGAGTTGGGACGACAATAATGAATTGAGATTAAGAATTTTTTGGTTGTAATTTAGGTGGCAACACAATTGTGCTCCTATGTTGACTTCACTTTACCGACAAATAATTATGCTTAAAAAATAATTAAGACATGTGATTACAAACAATAATTATAGTTTCATACCAACAGAAATTCAAGATATGTGATTCTTAGAAAATTTTCAGTGGTAAATAACTAGAACTTAAATATCTACCAATTTCATATTTTACAAACAGGAACTTTTTTTTTAACAAACAGAAACTCTTTAAAGTAAATTGAATACATATAAGTTCCAGTTTATCATTTTTTTTTAATTGGTAAATTTGATTTTTCTTATAGTAAAATCAATATTGGTCTTCACTGGACGTTAACTATCAAAACTTCACGAATTTCAGACATGCCAGCATTATAGTTATAATAAAGTGCAAATGTTAATGATAAAATAAGTAAAATGCAAAACTAAGTGGATAAAGTCAACAACTTTAATAATATATATATTCATTATTTTGGACACTTGGATGTATATAAACACCACCTAATGTGAACAGGAGGTGACAAATATAAAGGTCCCCGCCATCAACATGATTACCTACATTATATTATACATTTCTACTGCATGCACAAAGAATTAAGAAGAAAAATATTTTGTTTTTTTTTTTTTAATTAAATGAATAATAATTTTTTTTTGTTTGACATTCTAAAAATTAGAAACGAATCTATTTTACGTGCTGATATAAAATTACAAATTTATACTTTAATTTATGAAAAAATTCACATCACTACTTAAAGATATATTTTGAGTAAAGCTCGCACTGTAACTTTATCCGACAAAAGAGCTCAATTCAAAGAGATAAATCAACCTGACTTGGTAACCACAATATTATTACAAATTCAACTCTCAACGAAATTGGTCTATTGATTTTTTTGTTTGAATCGCCTGTAGGCTGTAGTCAATTTAATTAAGTTGGTTTATCTCCTTGACTCCTTGTGGTCCTTTGCCGGATAGGGTTACAAGACGGAATTTATTTAGTGCATACTCTCAGATAGTGATTGTGAACTTCTCTCAGTCACCCAGTAAAGTGAATAGGAAATCACAAATTTACCTGCACGGGCTTAGCTCAATGATTTTAGTGGGCAGTATATGGGGTAAGAGACCAATGTTCGAACTTCGACAGCGGCAGTGTGAAAATTATGTTCAAAGTGGGCAGATTCCTTGTGCACACCGGTATTTGGCCCTGCCTACTAACCCATTGAGTTACCGTGATTTACATCTTCTCACATACTATGTCGGGTCGGAGTGTAGGGACTCTTAGGGATGGGGTAAGGAAATCACAAATTTGTACTACCAAAATAAAGACATCGACTTATGGTAAAATTGTGCATATATACACTTCATTAATTATAAGCACCTAAAACACATACACACGTATGTATGTTGTATTCATTTAAATAATTATTGAACTACATAAAAAAAATGAAAAGAGAGAAACAATAACAGCTGTCTTAATATTTAATAATTATATAAGTGCTGTTTTAAAAATATATTTTGTATATCTTTTTGTCTCAAAGCTTCCAACACGAGTGGATTAGGGAGAGCCGCTAGATTTGTTGTTAGGCCCCAACAACACAATAATTCAAGTATACAACATTAATATTAAACAACATTTTATAAATTATTATAATTATATTAATAAAGTAAATTTTCCACACACTCACAGCCCCCAAACTAAAAGGAAATATAGTTTCTTTTGTTGCCACTAATTCATTTCCTTTTTCTTTTTAATGCAACAACAACAACAACAAAAGAGAGACATTAAATAAAATGTGATAATACATACTACAAAACAATATACCAATAAAAATTTTAAATAAACCGAATATCGTATGATGATGAAATCTTCAAAGTATTTAAACTTCACTTACTAGTCAGTAGATACAAATATTGACTTTCATATAAATATATGGTCAAAAGATCGAAACATGTCCAATATCTACTTATGAGGTTCCAACGGCATTATTCAAAAAAAAAAAAAATTATGTGGTGTTTAGTTCAAAAATAGACGTAAATGGAATAACATTTCATGAATAAGTCTATTATAATGTTGAATTAAGCGAGAGCGATTCTGTTGAAATATATATTTGTCCTATTACTATTATAATAATAATAATTAATTATTATTATTATTATTATTATTATTATTATTATTATTATTATTATTATTATTATTATATGCAAAAATTTAATCCCACTTTTGTTACAAAAAATGGCTCATTTATTTATACTCATTCTTTCTACTTTCCACCATATTTATTTGTCCTATTACAATTATTATTATTATATATGCAAGGGAGAGGAGTCGCAGGACTCATGATAATTGATAAACCGGAAAAAAAATTAGAGAAAAAGTGAAAGTCACGTTGATCCATAAGTCCATGAGACAACCACTCTCAATCATAACACATAAATTCAAGAAAGGAAAGATTACCCTAAATTACCAATAAATTAAATGGATAACTTATCCCAAAAGATTGAATTCACACTCCTAAGGGGCCTCCCCACTCCGACCCGACAAGAGCATATGATACCTCTAATCCCCTGATAGCTCTACCGATAATTCAATTCGATAATAAGTTACAGTATTTAGTCTTTAGATAATACTATCAACTGCCAAGATCGATGATCGACTTCTCAATCTCCGCGACAGGAATTCAAGACGTACTCAAGCCAATCTACAGCCAAACAATACACAATAATATGATACAGAGTATAATAACATCAGAATATAAATTTTCAGATAAACTACCAAATAACGACACATCATAAACGATCCTGGAAATATCATAGTATAGTATAAATTC
>VALG01016592.1:0-19960 GCA_009835305.1 Ipomoea purpurea | reverse complement strand
TTTTTTCTCTCTCTTGGGTCCCCATACCATTACCTCAGGAAGTTTTAAAATGCAACACTGTTAACTGAATTGAACTTTGTATTACCGATCTACACCAATTGAAGTTAATTTGTTTTTTCGGTAAATCGTCGTATCAATTACAAACTTTTTAAGCTAATTTTTAAATCTAAAATATACAGATAATAATAATTCAATAAAAATAAACTAAATAATAATCCCATGAAAAAATATACGATAAACATTCGAATTTTTTAGAGATTCTACACATTAGATTATATATTAATTTCAATATAAAATATCAAAAAAAAATAACATAATAATAAATATATCTCTATAAAATTTATAGGGCTTTAATAATAAATAATAAAATAATAATAATAATAATATAATATATATAAAATAATTATAATAAAATAATAATAATAATAATAAATAATAATACCATTTAGTCCTCGACTATGTTAATACCCATTTGGTCCCTCAAACTATAATAAAATGACATTTTTGTCCCTTTTTATATAGTGGATGGATGAAAAATGTAAGTAACGGAGTCAAATTGGGTATGATTTCACAATTAGAGGACTAAATTGGTTTTTAATAATTTGAGACTAAATTACGTATTAGCTAATAGTTGATGACCAAAATGGATATTAACTTCATTTATATAACTGTAGTTTCATTGATAATATAAAAAATAATACGTAAGGCAGGTCGATTTAGATACACTATAATGTCACTTGTTAACACTAACAACGCGCTGTTTCTTTACTTAAAGAAACGGCACTGTTTTGATGCGCGGTGCATATCGATTATGCACCGCGGTCCACGATATAACGACTGCAAAAATCTTACTTGGACTGTTCGGTAGAGAATATCGGGCCTAAAATAGCCTACTATGTGAAAGCCCAGCCCATATTCTTTTCTCTGAAGAACATAAATCAAATCTTTAATGGAGTCCATCAAATTGCGTTTCAGAATTCCAGTTCAGATCAGCATTTTCGTTGTCGTCAAACTCATCTAGGTATGCAAAACTCCTTCTTTCTTCTCAATTGGCATCAGATTAAATCCCATCATTCTGATTTTTGTTTTAATTTATCGAAAACAGAGTTTACGCAATTTTAATTATTTGTCGTTAAATATATTTGCTGTAAATGATTGGAATAGGAAAAATGGGATGGGAATTACAGAACATCAAAAATGGATTGTGTTTTACCCGTATATATAAATTCGAGAAGACGATAGCAGAGGGAAGGCGAATCAGTGTCAGCAAAGCTTGTGAAAACCCTACTTGCGCTGAGATTCAAGATTGTTGCAATCACCTTAAAATACCTAGCGCTATGAGGTCTGTGCACTTTTTTCTACCCGTTTTTTTTTCTTTTAATACTTTGTTTAGAGACTATCCCGGGCTCCAAACTAATCACAGAATGAGGGAGCTTCATTTATTTTATTGTTATTCATATTTATTTTGCCCTTTTGTAGAGTAATGTGTATTAGTTTAGATCAAATGCATTGAATTTTCTGAAAATTATGGAATTCCAATGCTCATTGCATTTGTTAATTGAGAGCAGATGTTAGTTTTATGAGCTTCTACTATTTAATTTTGGCATTATAACTTTAAATTTGATAAATGCTCGTGTATTTAGTGTAGAGGAGCTTATGGGTTATGGGTTGTGATTATACATTTGGGTTTGTGTTAACAGATTGATAAGGCATATCCACGCGACTTTATGCAAAGAGGAGAGTGAGTTTTGCTGAAAAAGGAAGATGGAACTTTGTATAATCCAGCCATTTCTTCCAGTAAGTATATGGAAACTTTCCCTGCTCAGTTGTAATGGTGTATGCTTAAATGACTTGCTCAAACATGTTTTTTATTTTTATTTTAATTTTTTAATACCTGTCACATAAGCAATCATGGTACACAGTCGTGTTTGTGTGTGTAAAATGAATGGAATTTCATCAATCAATGCTGCTTGAGTATTGGCTGTATTGCATATTCATCTTTCTAGACTTATTTCATATAACCTCCATTCTCAATTTATACACACCAAGTTTGATTTGCAAATATTAAATATCTATTAACAACCACTCATTTTTAGATAAATAAATGTACAAGTAAAATAAAGTGAGGATGGAGCCATGGAAATCATAAAATGGATAGTAATAGACTAATGGCTCATAGATGTTTACAAGGATCAATTAACTACTTAGGTATTTTTGTAGGTTGTAAATGCAGAGAAATTTTCTGGTTTCTTGTCAGGAAGTGCTAGAATGATACTCTATACATTGTAGTTGTGGGTTATATTCCTATGGAAAACATTATTATATTGGCTATAGGCATAGTCATAGTTGGGGTTTCTGTAAGTAGCATCCATATGGTCTTCAGTCGCACCTATCTTTATGCTTTCAATAATATTTACTTGTCAGAAAATGAATTAAAATTGAAATCCTACCCATTGAGTTCTTCCAAATTGTATGGAAATCATCATAACATGTTAAATCTGTATTCTACAAGCTGGATAGTCATATAAACCCGTATTTTGTTCCATGGTAGTGTGGTTATTTTAGTTCTTTTAGTACTAAACTCTTTACAACATGGTTTGGTTCACAGAATAAGCTTAGAATGGAATAGCACTCCTCGGAATAGACATATTCTGTTGTTTGATAAATCATTTTATTCTTGGGAATAGTATTCCTGGGAAACATTCCCTTGCAATTCTGAGGGGTGCCTAGTATTAGGCTATTCCTCAATTCTCAATAATAGGTTTCTTATTAATTATTATTATTATTATTATTATTATTATTAATCCCTCATTTGCCCTTGCCTATTATGCATTAAAAATGTTTTTGGGGGAAATCATCCTTATTTACTATACAGTTTGGCAGTTTATGCAGAGTGTATGCAGTGCAATTAGTTAAGGTTTAAATGTATCATAGTCCACTGGGCCATTCATCCTAAAGAGAGGCCTGGTACCAAAAGTTAATGAATGTAGAGATGTCAATCCCTTGCATAAGAACTTCTTGTCCAGTTCGGATGTGTTGAGAAACAAGTATTAGTGTATTACTGTGGTTTCTCTACCAAAAAGGGAAATTCATTAAATAAAAGATTAATTGAAATTCCTTGTCTAGTAGGGATTTCAAAATCTTGGGTATTTGAGTATTTGAACTAATAAAAATGCCTTACTCCCACCTTGCTTGCACTCTATATTTGTAATGGTTTTAGAGAGTGTAATCTTGTAAGTATTACATTGCAGGGAAGCAGCTAATGATCCATGTTGCAGAGTTGGTACCTAGACATCCTAATAGGACCAAGAAGCCTGAGCCAGCATCCTCCTCGGCAGCTGGTCCTTCCAAATCTGGAAAGGGTGGGAAAAAGAGGAGATAATGGTGTGAATATACAACTGAAGCAAAAGGGTGTGAAAAAGAAGGGGTTGTTCCAGTAGTTAAATATGCAACGGAAGAGAGTTTCTATTAATTACTTTAGACTTGGATATATAGACCTGACAAGATCTGTACCATTTTCAAGCTCAACCACAATATTTCTTTGTTAACATGGTTTGGCTGTGACTTTGCCTTTTCTATTTGCTCTACCCAGGGCTGCGGGGTATAATTTTTGGACCAATATAACTCAGTTTTCCAAACTTCTTTGCTTGCTTGGTTTTAACATTTGAATTCAATGAAAATGAATCCAATTCTTAATGTGCAATGGTTTCAAGCACTTCTTATCTCATGAATTCCTTTTTGCGTCTAAAAAGTTGCTTCAGCCTTATACATATATGCCTTGTTTGATAACATACTTAGCTTATCAGCCAAGCCTTAAATATATATGCCTTGTTTGATAACATACTTAGCTTATCAGTCAATTTTAGTTTATTTGACTACTATTAATTTTTGACTTGGTTAAATGATTAATATGAGTTTTGATTAGAGGTGTTCATTCGGTTAACCGAACGGTTAACCGAACCGAATTAACCGAATTTATTTTTGCTTTAACCGTTAACCGAACCGAAATTTACTCTACTGATCTAACCGAATCAAACTTTTTTTCGGTTAATCGGTCGGTTAACCGATTAACCGAAATTTTTCCCCCTAAAATTAAAAATCCTTAAAATAACTCCCTAAAATAATAAATTCAATTAAAATACATATTCCTAGTCCCAAACCATAAATTAATGTCTTCATAAACATACAAAGAACAATATATTAAGTCGCATAATCATCAGTCCAACCATAATATATTATATATTATCATAAATATTTACCAAAATTCGGTTAACCGTTGGTTAGTTCGGTTAACGACAACTTCGAACCCGAATTAACCGTTAACCGAATTTTGGAAAAACCTTTAACCATTCACCGAACCGAAATATTGTCGGTTCGAAACGGTTAACCTGAATTACGTCGATTCGGTCGGTTAACTGAAATTTTCTCCGAAATTTGCACACCCCTAGTTTTGATTAATTAACTTTTAGTAAACAGCTTATTTCTCCAAAATGTTAAAATTCAAAAAGCTGTTCAAAACAACATTTTCGATCAACATTTTAAAAAAGTCATTTTGCATAATATATCAGCTATAAGTCACAATTAATGCTATATTGTTATCAACTAATCAAATCCACTAAACCAATCAACTAATAGCTATTTACCAAACGCCTCATACAATGCTACAATTTCTGATATTTGTAGCTAAAATTAGTTCATCATTTATTGTTTTAAACAGTTCCGCACGGTTTGCTTTGGACGCAATTAAAAAAAAAAAAACAAAACAATAATACTCTAATGTAACAATAAACGGTATTTTTCTATGTGAGAGGAAATATTACAATTCAGCCTGCACGAATTAGTATTTACACATTAACAGGCCATCCAAACCTAAAAAATTACAAAAAAAAAAAAAAAAAATTGAGCAACCTGATCATGCACATCCAGGGCAAAATAATAGTGTGTATCTTGACAATTATCGGCACCCAACATACTTGTAGTCAAAGACAACCCAATCCAACCCGATAGGACCTGTGAATCTTGGTTTTGTTAGCTGTAACAATTTTGGAGGATCAGCACCGACTTGGGGAGAATCATCTATTTTACTTGCATTTACGCCTGCATCTTGGTTTGCACTTGATTCATCAGATTCAACAATGAACTGAAGCCCCTGTACAGAAGCTGATTATCAGACCAAGTCCATAAAATGGATAACAATTTGGTTAAGTACAAGTCAGGCAGCATACCTTTACTGAATTTTCTATAGGAAACAATTTTGAATGCTGTATTAACTTAGCACCAACATCCTATCCACAACAACCAAAATAATTTTAATTAGCAGATAGGAATGAGAATAGTGAAGGGGATGAATAGGACATTTGCCACTCGAACAGACCAATAAGAGTGTGTGTGTGTGTGTGTGTGTGTGTGTTTATTGACTGTTAATGAACCCAAAGTTGAGAGCTGCTCCAGTTTTAAGAGTAAGTAGCTTAACTCAATACCACAAAATCAATCTTTAACAGTATGATGAAAGCATAAACAGCAGAATCATGTAATCATAAATAACTTAGTCTTCATAATCATGCCAAAAAACAAAAAGATTGGATATGGTATTAGCAGCGAGGGAGCCTAAGCGTTCATCTGTCAACTTTACCTTTTAGGTCAAGGTTTCATGTCCTAAGAGCAATATATATATATAAAGGAATGTCAAATTGGTCCTCTAAGTCAACTGGATAGTGCAATTGGGTTCCCTAAGTAAAAAACGCTCATTCAAGTCCCCTAAACCGGTAAAATTGTTCAATTAAGTCTAAATTGACTTGATCATCAGTTAAATCAATACGGTGTTGACACCTGTCCTTTTTATTTTATTTTTTTATTTATTAAAAATAACAAATATTATTTATAAAATTTATTTAAAAAAAAAAAAAAAAACAGCCACCGGCTGTCCACGCTGGCTGTCCAAAGAGGGCAGCCACGCTGTCTAAGGAAGACATCCATGGCCACCTAAGGAAGACGGCCATGGCCGTTTTCCAAATGGCCATGGCGGACAGCCGGTGGCTTTTTTTATTTATTTATTTATATAATTTATAAATAATATTTGTAACTTTTAATAAATACAAAGTAAAAAATAATTTTTTTTTAAATAAAATAAAAAAGACACGTGTCAACACCGTATAGACTTAACCTGATAAACAAGTCATTTTGGACTTAATTGAACAATTTTACCGGTTTAGGGGACTTGAATGGAGTTTTTTTTTTACTTAGGGGACCCAATTGCACTATCAGGGGGGCCAATTTGACACTTTTTCCTAAAAAAAATACAAGTTTAAAGTTTAAACATAAATCTTCTTTCCCCGAAGAGAGTGTGATAAATAAGAGCCTTATGCACTAGGGTTGGCCTTTTCTCAATTTATACACGTTAAGTAATAACTTAAGGCCAAGTTAACAAAAATGAGGCTTACGTAGTTTTCCAAAGTTTCTAAAGTTTTTCTACTTATGTTAGGAAAGAAGAGGGCAACATGAATAAAGGTAAATGCTATTACCAATTACAACTTTACAAGAGGAATAGTTACCTGAATAAGCTTAGCATTCTGACCACTTTCAATCTCCCCAGCCACTTGGCACAAATACCACACACCAGAATTAGTGATATCCTGTAATCAGAAAACCATTGTGAAGATATCTTCTTTTTTAACTGGAATCTGGAAAATGTTCAATGATCAGGTGGAAGGGAAAGAGAACATTCTTGGTGCATATTTCAACATTTACCTGGTTATTCTCAAGAAGTTCAATTTTGCCTTCCTGCATATTTGATTAGTTGTTAATAGTATTTATACAAATAAACAATTTCCAAACAACCTTTATCGACTCAGAGAACCTTAACATCTTTTAACACATGGTAACTCACCAATCCAGACACCATCTGATGAATTAAGTCAATGTCGTATCCAATTTGATTTAGATTTGACTTTACTTCCTTTACCTGCATGGGCATATATGCAATAGAAACAATTACTACCAGTAAATTTTGCCACTTCTACACTATTCTAATTTAGGTAAATAACATTCATCCAAAAATCCTATCAAAAGTAAATAAAAGCTACATGCTTCAAATATATGGAGGAGGTTCATAAAAGCTTCTAAACTACACTGTAGAGCATAATACTATAATACTGAAATATAAAAAATGAGGTAAGCAGAAATAAGAAAGGACCATATAGCAAAGTTCAGTGCCTAGCACAGGAAAAAAAAAAACAAATCCAATTGTAACCTTCACTCTCCTACTTCCAAAAGGCAGTTAAAGAAACCAAAAATTAAGAGTAGAAGTATGACATGCAACATCGCATAAAATGCAGTTATACACAGGTGTGTGTAGAGCAACAAATTCCTACATCATTTGCAATAAGCGATGACATCTCCTTCTGCTCATCCAGCTTCCAATCCAAGTTTTCGAGCCTTTTTGACAGATGCCTCTTTGTAGACTGCATAAAGCAATAACAATATGAAGTAAAGTACCACAAAGCACAATATCATTACAAATTCTGTAGTCCACACTTACAGCCAATGCATCAGATACATTCTCTAACTGCTTTGAGACAGAAGCAACAGCATTTGCCATATTACTCTTTGTAACAAACATAACATCTGAGAATGACCAACCCTGTCAAAGAAATGCAAAAGCTAATTTATTTCCCACAACAATGGTGAATGTCAAATAAAATAGAGCATCTAAAATTACAAGATTGAAATGTCTTAAACTGACTGTACTAAAGTCTTGCCTTCCACTTCATGTAACAATATCCCGCTGCTCCAATTGCAGCAGCCGGAAGAAGGTAAGAAGCATAACTCCCTGCACAAAACCCCAAGAAAGTTTGGAAAACGTTTGTTTTGAATTTATGTAACTCTTTGTCCACGTGAGTGAATATGTAAACTCCTGCTCTTGTCTCAACTAGCTATGACCAAAAAGGGATTTGAGGATCCTTCTGATGCCCAGTTCATATGAACAAGAATATGTTGGTATTGCAGAATTCAACAACTGGATGGATAATGCAAAAAAGTCTATGCTTTGAAATTTCTATAAGAGTACTGTGAATATCTCAAATTTAACCAACAGGATTTCCTCATATGTTATAAGTCTAGGTTTCCTGATAAATTCAAAATCTATATATATTTCAGAGACGCAAGAGTAAATGAAGTCTGGCCTAAAACACAAACTTAGCAAAACCAGGAGTAGACTCATCCTAACTTACTATCGGAAGAACCACTGTTGAAGATGGTTGCTGGACTTGTGATACTTATCTGCCTAATCTCTTGTGCCAACTGTCGAATCTGAAATCAAGGAGAGCAGGAGAGAGGAAGTGAATATACTATTCGTAATTCATGCAATTAAAGAAGTAGAATTGGTTACATAAGCTACTTCATTTACAACATTTTTTTATTTAAGTGAAATTAGACCACTAGATTTTGAGAGAATTGAGATCAAATGCATGTATCCTTTACTCACAAAAGGAGTAAAATGATTACTAAACACCTTTCCACAACCAAAGTTTCCTTGTCCTTCTATCTAACTGATTTTCATGTGACATAATCTTTCACTTTGATGCCATCTTGCATACTGAATCTATAATAATCCAATGAGATGATAAAATATGAACATAGTACCTGAGCAGCTAGAAGAGCAGCATCATATTTCCCAGGTGATGTTTCAGCCTCATTTACACCTTTAATCAACTCCTGAAGCTGTGAAATTAAATCAGACAATCGTCCACTCCTCAATACTATTGACCCAGTCAAGCCTACAGAACAAATGAATGCATAAGCAAATAAATATTACAGAAAGATACCCCCTGAGGCGAGGAAGGTACCTAAGAAAAATTTCACATACAGAGAGGTAAGACAACTAAGTTCTACAATATATAATGATCATATTCATAACACACAATTTTGACACTGCTACACTCAGCTTGTAGTTTATAGAAGGTGTTCATAATTGTCATATTGGTTGAATATTCAGCTTAGGTTCAACAAGGTATATGCTGAAAAATTGAAATTTAGCAAAACACCCGCTGTATTATACACAAACATCCCCAAGGCCCAAAGTTATAACTTAAGATGATTGATTATTTTCCATCCAGCTGAATCTTAAGCAAAACCCTAAGTTTGACATCCTCTTCAATCTACTGCAACTTTTTCTTCCTTTGATCTTTTCTCTGCAACTAATTCAATAGAAAACCCAGAACACTCCTGACTAAAAATTACGGATATTAACCAAAAACAAATAATTAAAATCTAAATCACAAAAGAAAGCAATGCAGGAGCTCGTGCAAAGACAGAAGTGATTTTTTTTTTTAATTATTTAGATTCTAGTAATTGCTTTTATTATTATTATTATTATTATTTTGTTTCCGGCTAAATAACGGGAGGAATCACCTGCGCCGACCAATACGAGAACTTTGGAGGCAGCGACACCGGTCTGCATCGCCATGTCTGCGACTGCGTGTTTCTGAGACGCAATTCAGGAATAATAAAGGAGTTGAGTTCTGATTTTTTAATCCTCCGCTTACCTTCTTTTTATACGTGATGGTCTTTTTATAATAATAATAATAATAATAATAATAATAATAATTATTATTATTATTATTATTAAGAGCATCCTTATTTGTTTTAGTTTTTTCATGATTTTTGCAGTAAGACTCTATCTCTATGTATTTGAGTTAGATTATGATTTTCAATTCAAATTTTTCTAAGACTTTCTTGTTATATATACATGTAATCTGTACTATTATAATTACTTCACTCAAACGTATGGTATCATAGGGTTTCTTTCCGATGACTGATGGATTTGTTGCATCTTTGGAACTTACCGTCTCTAATTTTTCTATCTCTTCGGTCATATCGACCGTAAATTCCTTGTCCACCACTCACCACTTTTTTGGCATCAAACTGAGATACAAGAACTACATGTTTTGGAGTGACGCAACCCAACCCTGCCCATCGAGCTTGGGTTCGCCAGGATCAAGCCCTATTATCCATGCTGATGTCGTCATTCTCCTATGAGGTCATGCCACTCGCCATCGGTCACCATACCAATCAGGCAGTTTGAACTGCTGTCGTCGGCGCCCTTGCGTCATCCTCTCGGTCTCGTGTAGGGATGACAATGGGACGGGAAGGGGAGTATATCCCTTGCTCCCGCACCCGCATTCCCAACCCATTCCCCGCACCCGCACCCGTGCGGGTAATAAAATTCTTATTACATACCCGTCCCCGTAGAGATTTTGCGAGTGCCAGTAATACCCAACCCGCAACTTTAATTATTAATATTACACTTAAATCTAATAAAAATGTTAGAGTTAATTACCAAAATGGTTCCTAAATAATTATTTTTTAAAATTTATTTTTTAAAAAATAATTTAATTTGGATGACATGTTGGAAACTTGCAAATTGGAAGAATGTCATGAATTTGGTTAGTTTAAAGACTTAATTGTTGGGTTTTTAGGTTCAGTGGCCTAATTGCATTATCGTGGTCATTTGGATGACCTATTTGACCCTTATTTCAAAATAAAATAATTGTTGAATTTAGACTATTTTAAAAATAAGAAATAAAATTTACATAAATAAATTTTGAATTGGCGGTTCAAACCGAAACTGGAACCTTCATAAAAGGTTCCAAATCAGGTTATAAATCGTAACCAAATTTATTCCTACTATTTCAGTTCAATTGTTACAGTGTGCGGTTAGGTTTGAATCGAACTGTACTCATCCTTATATATAAGCAATAATTTGTTCAACTGGTCATAGAGGTGAAACTTTGAAAGAATGACTATGGATTGAGTCTCACCTGCTATTAATTTGTTGAAGAAAAAAATAAATAGAATACATATTTTAAGGGTAAAATGTCTATCTAACATAAAAAATAACCACTTTTAACATAAATAAAGTGACAAATATGAATATATGAATAACTCATTTCTAGAAAAATGTTATAAATATATAATTCAGGAAAAAAAAATGTCATTTTCCCAAGCTAGAATTTAGGAAAGGAATTGGTTATTCTGTACGAAGAAATCAATACCCGCGCTCCAAATACTCTTCAACATTTGCACATTCCCGCTTCTAGAGGACTAGAGCTGCATTCTTCCGGTTTTCTGACTATTTTATTCCCAAATCCAAGTTCCGAAACCTGATTTCTTCGAATTTCAACTTCACTCCCGGCGCCGATAATGGGGGATGTGAAGCGGTGGTGCGTGACGTACACAAAGCACATCAAGCAGAAGCGCAAAGTCTATCAAGACGGTTTTCTAAGAGCTTCACTCTTCAAGCCACAAGGCAAGTTATTTTCATATTCATCACTTCATTCATCTTCTTTCAGCGCTGAATTCAACCGCTTGCTCTATAAAAGGAGTAAATGACTGCATCGTTTTTATTTTCTTTATCGAACTATTTTTTTTTTTTTTATATATATATATATATAAATTTGCAAAAGAGTTCAAACAATTGATCTTCGGAGCTGAAGTTGAGTTTGAGCGGAAGTTATTGGATTAATGATTGGGAAACTATTCCTTAGATAATCCTTATATGTTTATTATTATTGTGCATTTGTATATACTTACATAGTATAATGTATGCATATAGGTAATTAAGTATGTATATACATGAATTAATGCGCGTAATGTTCGGTCATAATTCATAAGAAACAGAATGCAATATTGCCTTTGCTATTGTTGTTTTATTTTTTTGAATTTAATCTAATGATGATTGAGCAATTGCCCTTGAAAGTTGTTATTTATATCCTCTAATAAATGGTTGCTTCGTGAAAAAGCAGAAAGCTGTATGTGAAATTTATTCTACTGTATATAACGTTTGAGATATTTACAGTTTGTTATATTTTGCTTCTGCAAGCAGGTTATTCTGTATGATGATTGTGAGAAGGTTTTGGATAGTAAGTTTATGAAGATAGAAGGAGATGTTAAATCAGGCGAAACACTAGCATTTGATTCTTACCTTGTCGATATTGGTGATCTACATGGTGATAAAAAATCTATGGTAAATGAAAATTCTGAAGTGAAGGATAAAAATATTGATATGAAACGTAGGTCATTGCACAGCCATAAAGTCAGGAATAGCACAGCTATTGGTACTTACCTTTATTGCTCTCCTGTTAATCTCATTGTTTGGACCTTTAAGCATCATTCTTAGTAGTTTGGTTTACATCAGAGGATAGGAAGCCTAATTTTGGGGAGAAGAAAGCATTGCCAAGTTGTCTAAGCCCATCACAAAAAGTAATCAGAGGTTTGTCCTTTTTTTAAGAAATATTTTTGGCATATGGAAGATTGTTGAATGAATTTTTGATGCTTTTACCATCATATGATCTCTGTCACTACTCTCTGCCCGAGTTTATAATTGCACGTACTTGAGTTTACATCTTTCTCTCAGTTCACCTATGTTTTTATTTTCTCCTAAGAATGAGGTTTAAACATGGTCTAAATTTCAGAGTTCAAGAAAAGTGAGGTGCGGAAGTATAGTACTTCCCCTAGTTGTCTTGATATGACAAAATCTTGTGAAGAAGGTAGGTTACAAAATCTAATCCTGCTTCACATAATTTAACAAATTCTTTGGTCTGCCGGTTGTATTCTTATGACTATCTGTTATCCCCTTCTAGTTGATTGCATCTTATTCTCTTCATTTCCCTTTTCTGTTCCCTTTTATAATAAGAATGGCAGGTCTTGTACACCACACAATTAACTCAAAAGGCTAAGAAATTCCATGATGGGTTTTTACGAGTTTCGACAAGTGGTTCACAATGCAAACAGGTCAGTTAATTTCCTCAATTTGTCTGCAGCCAACTGGCTAATACCTTCTTTATTTTCAGTATCAGCTTGTCAATTTGCTTACAGATACTTAACATTCTCAAAGTCTAATGCACACTAGTTTGGGTTATGAACTTAGTATGGAGTACTTGCTCACACACATTCACTATCCATTGCTACTTATGATTGATTTTTTTGCCAGGCCATGCTCTATGATGCAGCCAAAAGACTCTTAGATAGCAAGTTTTTGAAAAGGAATGAAATTATTATGTCTGGCGAATCAATAACTTTTGATGGTTTCCTAGTGGAGATTGGAGAAATGGAAGGAAACCATAAGCCCCCTCTAGACTCAAAATTTCAAGGAAGAAATATTAATGGAGGAAAAATTGGAGTGATGCATGACCAAGTACATTCTCAGCATAACACTCCTGTTGGTAGAATCCTTTTCTTCTACTCAGTTGCAGTATCATGAAGTGCCTTATCATTATGCTTGCTATTATGGTGCAATAGCAATGTGCATTTAAAATACAAATACTTCACTCTTCCTTAACATTTCTTGTCTGTCTTCTTCTCTTGCCATGATTAGAATTCTTAGTGCCACTCCAAGTGTTAGTTTCCTAATTTTTCCCTGGTCCCAATTAACAGCTTTTCTTTGGATCTCAGACATGACTTTGTAGTTTGCATTGACTCAATATTATATGATCCTCATAATATATAATTATGGGGAAAACAACAATGAAGCACTTAATCTATTCTTTCCATGTTGCTTTTCTTTAAATGCAGAATGGGATGTCATGTACACTTCTCAATTAAGTCAGAAACACAAGAAGTATAATAGTGGAGTTCTCAGACTCTCATCTTGTGGTTCCTATCAATCTCAGGTTAGCTGTATTTGAATCCACAATGCCCAAAATAATACTTTGAAAGTCATCTTTACAGAGTGTGTGGTTTAACTGTGTAATTGCTGCTGTGCCTAAATCTGAAGAACCTTTCTTGCTGTTAATTCTGCATGTATCTGCCACAGTTTGGATAAAAAAGTTTTAAATATATCATTTTATTATTGGATCCTGTACATCTAAGTTTCTAATTTAACTGACTCCATATGCAATGCAGGTCACTCTGCTCACAGAAGAGGGAAACATACTAGGCCGCAGGTTCCTCAAGTTATCAGAACATGTGAAAACTGGAGTTGCATTGAATCTGCCAAATTATTTAGTTGAAGTTGGTGAAATTCACACAATCCCAGAAGGTATCTTTCTGCTATGCACGATAAAATCTTCAGTTTCTATATGTAATCATGCAGTTTGGCAAAACAATTATGAAATAACATCTTCATTGACACTCTTAATAGTTATAGGCCTTAATAACATAGGGCTTTCTTACTTCATTTTGTTATTATCTCTCTCTCTCTCTCTCTCTCTCTCTCTCTTTTTGTGTGTGTGTGTGTTTTCATTTAAATGCACAGAACATCAAAGTGGCGCTTCTTCCCATAAAGATATAGTTTCAATCACAAAAGGATTCAGTGTAAACAATAACAAGTTCAGTAGGAGTCTCTCTGCTAAGCCTCTTCTTGAAAGTAAGTCAGCATCTTCCCACAGTAAGTATTATGGATTCTGTAAACATATTCTTTGTCATCTCAATTCCATAAAGCTCCTTGTGTGTTCATCTGAAGAGTGCATAGAATTTCTGCCTCCTGTTGTATACTTAAAATCTTACTTGTAAGTTGTAATAATAAATTTATTTAGTGATATGATGTATCAACACCCTTAAATTTAAAATATACTGTATGGAACATAAATGCCTACTTTGTAATTTTGTCTAGAGACCATTTCAAAGTAGCATCTGTTATGACTATTGCCCCAAAAAAGTTTGTGAAGAGGCCCGTGTCTTTGCTTGCAATCTTGAATCCTTCTTCAGGCCTTGGTTGAGCCCTCATTTAATACATTCAAATCAACTTCAGGAGAAGCACAAAAGAAATCTTCGTTGCCAGAGGCAAGTGAATTTGAACACTAGAAGCTCCAGTCTCAACAATTCTACATTGGGCACAGAAGTTGCCAAGAAGCCAATACGTGCTGGTAAGTTGTCATCCTATTATTCCTATATCACATCAGATGCCTCACCCTTCTGTAATGTGTACTCACTAAATATGTGGCTCTTTGCAGCTCATGAGATCTTGTCTATTCTAAAGAAACCCATTATTTCTGGTCGCGCTTTAAGGGAAAGTGCATCTACAGAGGAGATTGAAATAAGCAATCATCAGATTGTGCTCACCTTGATGTTAAATTTGGGCCGAAGAATGATTTCCACAAGACCACTTTGCAAAGAAAGCTCAATAGATCACATAGATGAAGAAACAATCACTGTAGATACCAACAGTGGCAGGCATACAGCTGTCGAATTAGTATTGCATGAGAGCTTAACTGGAACTCTAAATCAAAATGATTCAGAATCTGTCTCCTTCAGAGCAACTCTAGTTTTCAACTTGACATCAACAGTCAGAAAGAAGATAGTATGGTGTTAACTAGGATATTATATGATAGTACGTATATCATCAGTATATATATATAGTATACTAATATATTTGACCGGCTAGTCGCAACTTGAAATCGCTCATTCTAAGTCTGACTTGGCCGCCCTGTTACGCAAATCGACTTTGGTAATCATTCCGCAACTGCCCGCATCACCTTGGCCAATCTGGTGCCGCATGAGTCCGCCACTGGGCTTGGTCTGAATCCGTCGACTGCACCGACAACGTGCGATTGTACGCACTCGCCCATGCGTGCGGCCTAAGTCGCAACTTCGCACATAGCCCTCGTACCCACCTTTCGTCCGCATTACGCAACATGGGACTCGTAGCACGTCGTCCGCACTTACGCAACATTCGCCCCGGTACCCACCTTCGTCCGCAACTTACGCAATATTGCACCGTCCCCCATGAATTCGACGTGAAACGTGTTAGTCTGGCGGCATAACACTTCGTAACGAAGTTGACTTGCTATACTTGGGACTAGCATTTTAACTTAACCATGTGCTCAGTAAACCAATCGTGGAATCGGTACCTCTCGGTAATGTTGATTGGTTGGATTATGAATGGTTGGAAGGCGGTTGGATTTAGTAGTGGTTGTGGGTGCTGAGGAGATCGTAGCGACGAAGGCTGACTTCAGAGGATCGTGGCAGCAAGGCATCTACCCTATACCCCGTCGCGTGTATTAATCGTCTGCAAGAAATCTCGGCGCAGTGTCGACGAATTTTATTCAAAGGCCCGTGCATTCGGCCCGACGGGTTAGGCCAACGACACGTGGCCTTGGGGGGCCAAAGGCCCTATGGGGTCGGCAAACGGGCGACGAGCGCATTGCGTCGGTCTATGCCGGATTCTGACTTAAGAGGCGTTCAGTCATAATCCAACGCACGGTAGCTTCGCGCCATGGCTTTTCACCAAGGCGATGACCAATTGTGCGAATAACGGTTCCTCTCGTACTAGGTTGATTACTATTGCGAGACTATCTCCAGTAGGGTAACAACTAACTGTCTCACGACGGTCTAAACCCCAGCCTCACGTTCCCTATTGGTGGGTGAACATCCAACACTTGGTGAATTTGCTTCACAATGATAGGAGAGCAGATCGAAGGATCAAAAGCAACGTCGCTATGAACGCTTGGCTGCCACAGCAGTTATCCCTGTGTAACTTTTCTGACACCTAGCTTCGAATTCCGAAGGTCTAAAGGACGTTAGGCCACTTTCACGGTTCCTATTCGTACTGGAAATCAGAATCAAACGGCTTTTACCCTTCTGTTCACACGAGATTTCTGTTCTCGTGAGCTTATCTCTAGGCACCTGCGTTTTCTTTTACAGGATGTGCCGCCCAGAAACTGCCACCTGACCATTGTTTCGCCCGGATCGAGCCCGGCGAGCGAGCCTTGGGTCCAAAAGAGGGGCGATGCCCCGCCTCCGTTCACGGAATAAGTAAAATAACGTTAAAGTAGTGGTATTTCACTTTCGCCTTTCGGCTCCCACTTATCCTACACCTCTAAGTCATTTCACAAAGTCGGACTAGGTCAAGCTCAACAGGGTCTCTTTCCCGCTGATTCTGCCAAGCTCCGTTCCGTGCTGTGTTTCGCTGGTAGTAGACAGGGACAGCTGGGATGCTCGTTAATCATTCAGCGGTCACTACTTAGATTGCGAGGCTTTGGCTACCTTAAGATGAGTATAGCTTGCTCCGCTTACCGCTTGGTTGGAATTTTTCACTTGGACATTCAGGCACTGGGGCAGAATTCGTTGGCATCCGCGAGGGACCATCGCAATGCTTGTGTTTTATAAACAGTCGGATTCCCCTGCGTCCGTACAGTCTGAGTGTGTACGACGCCCGGGGAAGGCCCCGAAGAGCCTTGTTCCCGTCCGTCCCGGCGTCACGCGGCACCGCTCTCCTCGCCAGGTAGCAGCTCGAGCAGTCCGCGAACAGCCGACGGGTTCGGACTTGGGGATCTCCGTGCCCAGCCTCAGAGCCCAATCTTTTCCGAAGTACGGATTCCATTTTGCCGACTTCCCTGCCATACTTGTTCCATTGGCCAGAGGCTTTCACCTTGTGGATACCTGATGCGGTTATGAGTAACCGAGGCGGGCGTGGTACGGCACTCGTCTCCGGATTTTCAGGGCCGCGGGGCGCACCGGATCCACGGACGTTGCGGGCTCTAGCCGCTTGACCGCTACTCCGGCTGAGCGTTATCCAGGGTGGCGGCTGTTAAACCGAAAAGATACTTTCCGAGGCCCCGCCGACGCTTCACGGAATCCCTAAAGTTGCGTCAATCCGCCGACGTTCCCAGGTCAGGAATTTTAACCCTTCCCTTGGGCACGCGCAAACGCGCGTGTCTGTCGGGCTTCCCCCGACACTTAGGGTCGACTACCCCTATGTGGCAAGTGCGTTACTTGGAACTTCCCCTCTTCGGCCTTATAAGTTTCATTTGAATATTTGCTATTCTACCCCAGATCCGTGCACCGACGGCGCTCCCGCCCGGGTCGGCCAAGGTTTGGCAGCGACGCGCGCCTCCATCATCGGCCTACTCTGCCCGCTGACCGGTAATAGCTCGCCGCTTAAGCGCATCAATTTTCGGGTAGTTGTTCGGCAAGGTGAGTTGTTAACACACTCCTTAGCGGGATTTCAACTTTCCTAAATGACCACCGTTGCTGCTGTCGTTAAGCGACAACAACCCTTGCGTGGGGAATCTAGGTGCGTAAAGCGCGCACGTTGGCCCGTCACACCCGCTTCGTAGTCCCGAAATCGCGTTGCTGCTTACCCCAATGGCCACTTGGGCTGTTGATCCGTGGCGGCTCACTGCAGGCGGTCGCCGAGAAGTCAAACAAATTACACCACAATTATACCACATATATAGAGAGAATAATGGCGCCTGTTGAGGGGCGTACGCCCCCCCCCGGGCTGTAGTGATTGCTTAATCACTTGGCGTTGCTGCTGCCTATAATGTGGAAATATCTCGGCACTGAGCGCCAGAAGACATCCAACTGCGAAGACCAGAGTCGTCGATCTACTTCGACCTCGAACCGAGATAACTAAGACCGTCTACCTCGCGTGTGTTGTTGTGAGAGAGATTAATCTCCCACGTTGCGAAGTTTTCTGCCACAGGTTAAAATCAAATTATGAGCACATGAAATCAACTAGCGAAAGATCGAAGGCATATGTCTCTGTCTTTGTTTCGTGGGCTTATCCAGAAGTTTCCTCTGCTTGGCCACGTCAGGCATTAGTCACCAAATCTTTCGTATACGGTTATTACTAACGACAGGTTAATGCTCAGCACGGCGGACCCTTCTCAAAAAAAATCTCATAGGTCGATTCAGTGGGGATTCACACCCTCTCACCGTACGAGTCGAGCGATCCCCATAATCAGCTTATGCGCCTTATACAGGTTTCGTCACGTTGACAGTCACTCAATGTTAAGTTCATTGGTCAGTGTTTCGAGGGGTCGAATGTAGACGCCCACAGTCATATTAGTAGATGCAGGCGCGCTGGTGGCCGAGGCGCCGCAAGGGCAGCTGCGCTGCTTCCACGATGGCCGAGACGGCGTTCCCGGCGAGTATCAAAGGCCCGGGTTTGGCCGCCCCCCCAAATCCTCGCTGGGTCGCGACCCCGAGTAGTCGCGGACCGGCTCTCACCGTTCACATACTTCCGCGGATCGACCTGGGTACTCATCCGTTCCCTCCGACAATTTCAAGCACTGTGTGCAGCGTCTTTTCACAGTCGCGCCTTTTATCGTTCCCTCGGCGAGGACGTTGTTCGCCTACTCGTCTCGTCGCGCGTACCCTTTAGCCTTTGGCGATTCAGCCGCGCCGTTGGGTGCCATTCCCAACACGACTCGTAGACGCGCTCCGTGTGCGCAGGGCTCGGCACGACGGGGCTTCACCCTCTCCGCGCCCCTTTCCAGGCTTGGCTCCGTCCGCGGCTCGAGGACGCTTCTCCAGGGAATACAATTCGAACGGCAACTGCGTCCATTGAAGCTGTGGTCACGGTCCTCGCGCGCGTGTGCGGGTGTAGGGAGCGTCCTTGGTTTTCCGTGCACGTTGTGGTCATGGTTAAACTCAGGGTCAAGGCCGGGCGCGAGCTGGGTGGTGTGGGGGGTCGGAGGCCACCGCTGAAGCTCTGCGTGTGCGGATTGGAGGGGTTTTGGTGGCGCGCGAGGCGGACTGGGGGCCGAGCCGGAATAATGCATCACTGGGTAAGGCCGACCAGCGTCGCGCGGTGACAGTCCCGCCGGGGTGGGTCAGCTAGGGGTGACTCGCATTTGGAACCAGCCGCACCCCGAGTTCAGGGGGCGGGGATGCGACCCGCTCGCCCCAAGCCGGCACCGCTGACAAGAAAGGGGCTAGCGATGGTGAGCCCCAGGCAACGTGGCCTGTGCTAACGGCTTCGGGCGCCTTGCGTTCAAAGACTCGATGGTTTCACGGGTTTGCAAGATTCCAACCATCAGTATTGCCTTTGTGCCGTTCGGGTTCATCGATGCGAGAGCACGAGATATCTTGCCGAGAGTCGTATTTTTGGCTCAAGTAAGACGCGACGCACCCCCAAGCAGATCCCCAGATAACGGGCGCCAACGATGAAGGGCGCTGAGCCGTTCTGTGCCGGGTCTTCCGATGGCGCGTCCCAGCGACGGGGTTGGCTTGATCTGAG